>CM073772.1:58451654-58680319 GCA_037158775.1 Hetaerina titia
GAGAGAATCGAAAGGGAACTTGTAAATTGAAAGAAGACTATGCACCAGGCACTGTCCAAAGTCAAGTACCGGTATTGGAGTTCTTCTTCATTATTTTTATTGGCTATAGGATTTTCTTCCTTGTGACAAGTTAACTTTAAAATATATATATTTTTTAAATGCTGAAAACGTTATTTTCTATGAATTTAAACTAAAAATTTAAATTTCATGTTTTCAAGTTTCAATTTCAAGTGCTTCATTCTTATAATTATGTTAGTTTTTACAGTATGATTATTGACGATATCAAATATGCACATTAAAATGTATTGTTTTGAAAAAGTTTCTCAAAAGATCTTTATCCAGCTTTCGCAGGAGTCCAAGTATGATTGTAAATATGATAATTCAAAGATGAATGATAGATGCACACTTAAGACCTAGGCTATCAGTTTTGCTACACAGCGATTCTCGTAACTCAATCTCATTTCCCACCGAAGCAAGAATAACTTCTTTCGTGCATCAATTCGTATTATCTATTTCTTCCTCTCACTCCATTCCTACTGATTTCTGTTTTCTACATAATGTGGAAAGGTGGAGTGAGTTCAAGCAAATCTGCTCGAGAATGAGATTCTCCCAAGTCTAATGCACCAGCCTTGGCTTCCCTTCCCCTTTGCACAGCTGTCAATTACACGGGTACGGAAACCCTCGTCTTGTTTTCCATTTATGGCTGTCGCAAAAGTTCGTGAGGAGGCAGGACTGCTGGGAAGACTCGGAAAGGAGAATTGGAGTCAGCAGTGTCTTGGGATGGGGAAAGGAAGAAGAGTACGTGAGCGAATGCGTGTTTTGAGCGAAATTCTTTTACGAAGAAGGTCAAAAATGCATGAAGGTTAAAGGTCAATTGTCAATTCACATTGTTTACCTTGGTTTTTCCACGGGATTATTTGTATTATAGTATGTCGGTATAGCCACCAGTTTACCTTTTAAAAAAAGTGAAAATCACAAAAACCTTCGACTAATTGTGTCCACAGTGGCTAGATATGATGATCACACAGAACACATCAAAATGAATGGATTTGATACCGCATTTTGAAGCGTGTTGAACTCACTAAAGAAACTTAAATGACGTACGCAGACGGAAAAATACCTGATACTTGTCACAAATTCTAATTTTGGCATAGCTAAGATAACACCTCTCCATTGATTTTTCAATTTCATATATTTCCCTACAATCCGCCTTATGAAAACTAGGTTATTCATGGCAGACCCGCACGTTCCTCTTATGTGCGTGCATCTCTTCCACTAGCACTATGTTTTACAATTCTGATGACACTCCCAGATTTTCTTTTCAATTATTGATCTCATTACTGAGATGACACCATGTGTACCTTTCTACCTTGTTTCTGAGCCAAAATCAATCATTTTAAGTAACCATTTGCTCTCATTTCCATAATTTTATTGATGATTTTTAAGGGCCACTTTAGCTACGTGCAAAATAAAACTTTTCGCTCTATATTAATCAAATACGGCTGTCTTTTATTTTTTGAAATAGGAACTAACACTAATCTGACGAAGTCATCCAGGTAAATTCCTCCCTCATAAATTTTACTGGAAATTTTCTCATGCTAAAAACTTTTCCTTTCGCACGAAAAGTGAAGAATCAGGCGTGATATTGTGGAATCGAGACATAATGAAAACTTCGTTGCAATTTTCCACAGTTAAAACTTTATTGCCGACCATGGTTTCGATACACTGTATCATCTTCAGGTACCTGAAGATGATACAGTGTATCGAAACCATGGTCGGCAATAAAGTTTTAACTGTGGAAAATTGCAACGAAGTTTTCATTTTTCCTTTCGCGTTTTTATAGCCCCTTGAGTAGTTCCTCACGATTTTAATTATCCGTATGGCTTTATTTGATTTAAATTCCCAGAATGCACTTTTTTCTTGAGCCTTTCTTATTTCTATGTTAATATTCCTGTCGTATCTTTAACATCGTGAAACGAGTTTTATCTAACTTTTGGAAATGATATCACCTGCATGTAAAGCGTACCAATTGTACCCGCCCTTTGTAATTTCTGCAAATCCTCACACTGCATGTCCACCACGATTCTTTCTCCCGATTCCTTTTCCCCTCTGTTTAATCTTCTTATCAGTATATTTCATTCTTCCTCATACTATATTTGCAAAAAATAAAATTTTTGAAACTTGGGGGGCCTTTAGCTGAAACACATTCGGTTCAGTTACATCATAAAAACTAGCTTGAAATGGTTACCAAATGCAGAACCAGTAAAAATATTTCCCTATAAAATACTATGTCTTCAAATAACGTATTCTTTTTCAGCTGATTGCCTGATAATCCATGCATTCATCTTTAAATAATCTGGGAAAAAGTAGTACTCACACTCAATTCAACACATTTTCTTCTTGAGTAATTTTCGGAACTGAAGATCTCGCATTATCATTATTACCTTCCGGTTGGGATTTCATACTCCCTATCCAATTTCTTTTTACCCTCTAGTTTACGCCGTTGTTCTATTTTCTATTTACGTCCTGCCATAATCTTCCTCTTACCCTTTTGTCCTCTCCTTATTCCTCCCTCAAACCTCTTTCCTCAGCTCTTCTTTCCCGTAAACTTTCCCCGTATTCCGAATGACTATTCTTCCTTTTATTCTCCTTTTTTCCCACATCTTTTTAGAATACTCCTCTCTACTCCTCATTCGCTGCTTTCCCTCATCGAATTCCCCTTCCATTCTTCCCCACCACCGGTCGCTCTCTTGAGTCGCGAAATGGGACAGGCGGAGTAGGAGATTCTGTGTGTGAGTGTTTGCGTGTATTTGGGGGTTGGGAGGGTTGACAAGGCGAACGTTTTAAAGCACCCTCATTGGTGTCAAGGCAAGGCAATGAATGGTTGAGATAAGGGTGTCAGAAATTGAATTGGGAGAAGAAGCAGAGGCTGGTGAGGGATGAAACACCGGTAGGGGGAACGGCGAGCTGAGGATGCGAGGAATGAAGACGGTCGACGAAAAAGGGAAGCTGGAAGAAAAATACGGCGAGAGCAAAAACGGTGAAGTATGTTGGCCTAGAGGGCAAGATTTGGCCTAGTTGGTAGAAGGCAAGAAACTCCCCTTCCGGTGCAAGGGTCTCGAGTTGAAGTATGGATTGACTCAGGCTTCAACCATGCGGAGTTAGATATTACACGAAATATGATTTCGATGATGATTTTTTCCTTTTCGTGAACGTAATAATGGGTCAAAGGTATCAGAACACCCTGATTATATGCAATTGTTTCATTCCTAGCAGAGTAACTTCAATGCCCTCAACTCATGGAAGATTTTTGAACACTTTTTTTTAGTTTTCCGAGTTTATATTGGGCTTAAATAAGCAAATACAACGTTGACACTTTATTTTATCGTTTCTGGGTACAAGTCCAAAACGTAGCGATCATTCTACCGAAGGATATATATGTAATAAAAGGATATATTTGTTGTAAGCAAAGACAGAACTACACTTGAATTTACTGAAATTTCGAAAAAATCCTTTCATTCTATGACAGTTAGGTTGAACATGATATACTTTATATTGATTTGGCCTTGAAACGCCTTTTATAAGATCAATAATTTACATTCATATATAACAACTTGATGTGTTTCTGTCTTAATAACGCTGGCCAAAAAATCTTGAAAATATCAATTTTTCCGTCGATGGGAAAAGTAAAGGAAAGCTCATTGTCATACATGCTACTTCATTTCATATCATCCTGAATACTCTTCTCCAAACCATTTTAGAAGAGGCGCGTTCTAAGAAAGGACCATTTTTACGATATACGTTCTCGTATGGATCCCTATTCTTTTGCTTAATTTTTAACCTCGGAACAGCGGAATTCTTTTGTTTGAACCGTATTTTGAAGCAGCAAATGGTTATAAAGTAAACATTCAGAAATTCGGAAAACATAGAATTAAACTTCCGTTTTATTATAGGCGTATTGAATGTTGTAGCATGTTTTGTAGTGCATGTGATAATAATTTCAAATTAAGACGAACGCTACCAGCAAAGATATGAAGAAGGATGGAAGAAGTAATTCAATCTCAGATAAGGCTTAGGCAAGTTCCGAAAGATTTGTTTAAAGTTGTTACGATAAGTTTCAAGTGTATCGTACGCTAGTAGATTTAGGGTAGAAGCCTCTTGGTTTTCAAAGAAAGTAGGAAAGACTTAGGACTTGACTGCTAAGAAGCAAGAATGACAGCTAAGGTTTCTTGCGACGCAGAGAATATTATTGTGGCACCAAATTATTTGATAGATTCAAAAGCCGAAATAAAAAAGAGGGTTTGACACAATAACAGGCATGCAGGTACCCGTTTTTCCCTTGCATGATGCCCAAACATGACAGAATCGAACCCAAAAACTTGCCAAAATTAAATTAACATGAATATTAGAGTTTTATGAATTGGCCAATCACAACCATTGGCGCTGGTTGTATATTGGCATGCACATGTATGTGCATGAGAGTTGTATATATGCTAACATGTATTCTATACACCAACAACCAAACAAATGTCTTATGATCACTAAAAATTTGTGTGGCAGGGAGCGCAAGCACGAGGTGGAAAGGGTAAAGGTTGAGGAAGGTGAAGAGTATTTAAGGGGTTTGGGAAAGGAAAATAAAAAAAACATCTGCTTAAATCCCTGAAAATGACTTCTATGGCGGTGCCCACATTTATATATGTTAGCGGCAAACTTACTTTTAACAAGTCTTCATTTTACCCACGACAAAAAGTTTCAGGTATAGGAGGAGATAAAAGGATAAAAGGAAATAAATGTGAGAGAAAAGAAAGGAAATAAAAGATGAGCATCAATCCCTCATACGATAGTCCGCCACCATACTAAGACAGGTCATGCAGAACTGGAAATAAGAAAGGGAAAACATTAATGGTTTTTCGGTAATGCAGGTTGAGGTCCCCACCCCTGACGTCACAGGTAGAAAAGTGGTATCTGCTGATGGCAGTTGACCGCGTGAGTCATCACTCTGACAGAGAGGGAATAATGATGAAAAATAATTCAACTGGCATATAGTGTATGCATTAATTAATATTTTTGCGAGTATAGCTAATGCCACAATATCCCCTGCCATATTTTCTTGAGACTGCTCAAGAAGGATGGTAAGATGAAGCTAAAATTATGTATTCACAGCCATTTTATGGACTACATTATCGTTTATAGTGAGGACTCAACTTTTTTTGCTTCAATCAGATATCAAAGAACAAATATAAAGAAATAATTCATGAGAACATTAAGATAAATCGGCACTTAAGGTTCAACTGAAAGTTTTGGAATAAACTTTTTTCAATGCCTGTGCAATGGTTACTCGTAAGTATTATCTTATTCTCCAGTCAACAAAGGATATTGATGCTTCTCTTCGTTTAAGAAGTACCAAAGGTGAATTGATTTCAACCTGTGAGGTAAATATGCAAATATTCATGCCGAAGTGAGTGCTTGATGACGCTTCTTACCAATAGAAATATTTGATTAAATAGCAAATAGAGTTACTACTTTTGATAGTAATAACATCTACATATTACGTGCGTGCTTAATTCAATTAAAATTTGAACAAAGAAAGGCTTGACCTGCGAGCTGCTAATTTGACAGCCAGAAGGGAATTATTGCGACGACAGGGGAAGGAGAAAACGACAGTCAACGGGCCTTCCTGCCGTGAAAATTACTTGGGCATGCGAAAATATGGCGAAGTGCTCCGTCCGGAAAAAAACACACACCTCGGCCATCAGGTCCTTCGCATTACGCTCGGTTCACGTGAAAATTTGCACGCGTTTGCACGATTCCCGTGCGCCAAAAAAGCTCCGCGACCCGGCCCTGGAGTGTTTGTGAGCCAAGGTGCTTACCACTTATGAGTGTAAATGCCTGCGCCCAATCGTTAGGTAAATTGTGGGAAAGAATGGCAAAGACGAAAAAGATGGGGTGACGGGAGTGAGAGAAGGGCACACTCGTACCCTTCTCTCACTGTATGTATGCCGTATGGGAGTGGTATGAGTTCCCAGGGAAGAGGGACGGACGGGCGCATAGAGGGAGAGGCAGGTTGGGGGAGGGTGGGTAGGCGGCTACGCAGTTGGAGACGACGCTGAAGAAGGCGCGAGGGAAGAGAAAGAGAGAGAGAGAGAGAGAGAGAGAGAGAGAGAGAGAGAGAGAGAGAGAGAGAGAGAGAGAGAGAGAGAGAGAGAGAGAGAGAGGGCAGAGAGTGTGGGGATCGAAGTGTAGGTGGCAAGGGGAGGAAATATGCATTGGATGGATGGGGATACGTGGGCGAGATATACGAGGCAGAGATAAGCGTGGCTATTTTGGAAAGAGAGGGAAACTGTGAGTGGCGTGAAGTGAGTTGCGAAAAAGTGTGCTTTATGGATGCAGGTGTTTATTCCGCTCCGGCGAGGGGAAATATTATTACGTATGTTCTTTCCTGTTGTGATTTGACGCTTTATTTCGTTAAAACATAGGTTATTTACTATAATATTACTATTATTAAAGAATTTTTTAGTACTACCAAACGCAATCTTAAGATTGACCATACTCGCCAATGGCAAGTTAATACGCTTTTGAAGGAGAGATAATGTGGCCATAGTTAGATTCTATAAAGCTTTAAATATATAGTAATACTTAAGAAGTTTTACATCCCATTCCAATGTGAAAAAGGAAATTTTATATTAAGCATGCATAAACAAAAGTTTTTTCAATCGCAGCAAACAGCTTGAAATGAAAATTTTATTTTGACAACGTTAAAAATATGAGGAATCTCACCAAAGTAAAGATTAAATCATTTTTAAATTAGAGATGTTGAGCCTATATTATTATTTGGTAAGTACCTTAGATGAATAACATATTTTATAATTTTCCTAAATATCTTCATGGACAATGGATGGAAATAATGTCCCATCAACCTATAGGGAATCCTTTTAATTTTACAAATTCCGTTTATCATTTTGTTTTAAATATTTTTATGGGTGTTATATATATAAATATTAAATCGTCAGTGGAAATTGATTTAAAATGACTATTATAAAAAGAAATAGTGCCAGATAACAGACAAATTCAAAGAGCTTAAGAATTGGAAATTCATATTTTTTGACTCACGTGGATACCAGTTCTACGTGTCGATTACATACTTTTTCTCACCAATTACGAAACAATGAGTTTACAATGTTGAGCGTATACAATTGGTTACCACTCTTTGACAGGAAATCGATTCCTTAATAACTTGGAATTCGAAGGGGAGAGTTGTGAATATATCTGGGTGGATTGATTAGATGAAAATAAAATATTTTTTCTTTCTTTGCGCTTAGTTACAAATATGTTAGTGTTCTAGTGGTTGAAATCATATCCGTGAGCTGCATAGCTTATATGCTCTGGTTGTAGATAACGGAAATGAAAATTTCTGACCTATTAAATGTGATGGATTTCAATTGGTTGTTTAATTAAACAAAGAATATGAGTATATATTTGGTTTTATTGGTGTTTAACGCTCAAGAAATTTTAAATGGTGTGTAACCTTTGATGTTTTTTTTTGATTGAAAGTCTTAATTCTTCCCCATCAATACTGAAAGAGTACCCCATCAGCATATCTAGTAATACTAGGAATCAGCTTGAGATAAAAATGAACATAGTTAATTGAGTCATCTCTGTTGTCCGCTTGAATATACGCTTATAGGAAGAGAGTCCAATTCTCTTTCCACAACTCCTTTCGTAGTTAGGTAAGACAAAAGTATTTGTATTTTTTACAGTTTCCGTCCTTCATCAATTATTTGACAATTTTAGATATTTCTTAAGACATAAATCTTCTTCTAATGGTAATATATTGGATGAAAAATATGCTCATTATTTTTAAACGATGGTTTGCAAACCATCAGAAACCATTCAATCCATTTGCTCCTACAGTTCTTAAGTCTGGGTTATTAAGTATTTACTACGGTTGGTTCGCCTAAGTTTGAGGAAATAAAGATTACTTATTTCCAAAATACTTTTTGATGCATGTCCGCGATTAAATCAGTATATCCGAGAGATAAAAATTTTCTGCAAAATGTGAATGCTGCTATAGTGTTATAATACTTTAGGTTGCAAAGTTACAGTTGCCGAAGACTTTATATTTGCTTTTGGATGGACTTTAAAAAATTGTCACCTGAACTACTTGTCTCCCAGTTATGGAAAGAAAGACGCATTCTGTCAGAAAAAGAATGTTACCTCATCTTCCAAAAAGCTCATAAAATATACTGTCTTACTATCAAATTGAAAATTAGATTCATAAAATGGAATCTTGTAGAAGTGTCGACGCAAATAACAGAATAACTGAGAGTACGTAATCTTCGGTCGGACTCAAAGTAGTTTCAGCGTGGAAATGTGCTCGTTATTTGAGTCTTGCTTATCCTTTAAACAACTCACATGGTATTTGCACCCCCCGCTACAAACCTCTTATTTGTCTAGATTAAGATGTAGACGTCAAGAGTGAGCGGGATATAGTTTACACCACGAAATAACCGCTGTCCTTAGGTCAAACGTCCTGATAAACATGTAGGTAACGAAACGATAATTCAATCTTGAGCAAAATAAATCTTTAGCCCTATTTTACTCGAACGAAGGCAATGGGGAGGAGTGTGTGCCGAAAGCAGGAATAAGGCGACGAACAACGGGAGCCATTTCCCCGAGCGAGAGAAAGAGAGATGGAGGCACGGAGTGAGATAAACATAAAGGTCTCGGGAGAAAATGATGCATTTGCTTTTTAATACGACCCCGCTCGGTTAGGGTTTTAATGGGAACACCCCCAGAAAGATCCCTTTTGCTTGCCCTTTTAGTCAATTACTCACTCGCACATCCCATTCATTCCCTACCTCTTCTCTTCTCCTTTCTCTCGCTCACCCCTCATCCCCTGTGCGTCCAACCCTTTGAATATGAAGACGTCTCTGGGTGCACTTGTCACGGGGGAGACTAAAGTGTAAACACGGGAGGAGGTAAAGTTGAAGCAGAAGGAGATTGCAAAGTACGATGCGAACAATGAGAGTCGGGAACAGGATAGAGCGGGGTTCACGGAATGGGAGGAAAGAAAGAGATAAGACTTGAAGGTTTCCTCAACCTCCTCCCTCGACGGCAGAAGACCGGAAGGCAGTTTCACACGCAACGGATGGTGGCGGCTACCCGTCTAGAGGCACTCCCGGACAGACGCAAGCGAGTTCGGTTTTCTGGGAGGTTTTCCTTTGTATTTTAAGGACATTGCCGCTGTGGGGTGGAGGAGGCGTCGAGAGACAAATCTTTGGACGTCCGCCTCTCGACATTAAGATATTGCGTCGATTCTCCGTGGCATAGTAATGGTGCTGGTTTATAGAGTCGGACTCGTCGTAATGAATTAATTTCGAAAGTTTCTGTTTCTCGGTACGAATTTAGAATAGCAATCACAAAAGCGGCCGGCCCTTAAAGCCTGGGAGGGTGAAAGTGGTCATCTCTAATTACAGGAAGGTATTTTGATACATAGTACTTTTTTCTCAAAACATTTTAAGACTTTCGTATTTTACTCTCTGAATTCTAAAAAGTAGTGGCATATCGTCGCCTGGCGCAAAGCAAGCGGTTTACCGTATGCTCACTACATTCTATATTCCCATGAAATAAATCTTTGCTCACCGACAGACACAAAGGAGAATATCATTCTGTGACCTCAGTGAGATGTGGCATGTTAGTTTTCCCACGTGAAAACTGTAAGTGTAGTTTTTCACTTTAAAGTTATGTCTTTAATAACTGTTCATCATGACTAGGATGCGTCTTACTCCTCAATAAATTATTGCCACGAGAGAAGTAAGCAGACATTTGGGAAATTTTGGACAGAATGGAAAGCTGAGAAGTAAGAGAAGATCAGTCAATGGGCAAGGATTTCATTCTGGCCTCTATTACTGCCAACGGACACTAAATCTCCCAACAGTGAGATTTTTTCAGTGGAAACGGCGGAATATAATGCAAACACTGAAGGAAAAGTTATTATTTATATGTGTATTCTTTGGGATTAGGAAACTTATCTGAAATTTATGTATGTATTACATTCTTAAGATACTTGTCAAGATTTTTCACATGAGGTAGAATAGCTTTCGAGGTGAATTGTATAGAAGGCGACAGGTAGGATTTTTAGGCACGGTGTCGGAAAGAGACGAGGCACCATTCCACAGTTCCTTCATCTATCTACGTCCAAATAAATACCCCGCGATCAACCAAAGAGTTTCGTGGCAAAACTGCAAGCACCAGGTGGAAAGGGTAAGATATGACGGAGAGGAAGGGTATGGTGACAGTATATCGCATAAATGGCTGCGTTTCATTTTTATTGGCTCATTTTTTAAGAAATTCTAGAACTTCTAGAGTGGGTAAAATTAACACTTGATTAAAATTAGGCTTTTTGTTACCAGATGTATAGGTTTTCACCTCTATATATACGGATTACAAGGATTTTGAGTGAATCCTTTTTCCAAGCCCTTTAAACACCCTTTCTCTCACTTATCCCTTATCTTTCCTACCTAGCTCATGCGCCCCCCACCACGCACATTTTTGGTGATCCGCCAAGTATTTTTGTAGGTCTAGATGTTGAAGGTTGTAAAAAGAGAGAAAATGAGGGAAACCATGTAATAAAAATTAATGAAAAGAGCATGGGTGTTAGAGCGCACATCTTAGCGCCAAACTTAGTTTTAAACAAGTACTAATTTTACCCACTACAGAATTTTGTGGTTTATTAAATAAGAGCAAACCCTCAAAGCAAAGAAAGTCTTAGTTGGTGACGATCAAGGTGGAAATGTTAAAGAAAGCTCATTTGGAAAGAAACGAACCCAGCAATGGCTAATGACACCGCGAATAATATGTAGATCATCGCCGCCCTAAATGGCGACAATTTGCAAGAAATAATTAACCCTCTGCTCTTGTTACCTATCTCTAATCGATGCACCCAAAGGAACTGCATGGACAGCGATTCCCCTTGGAAGTGCAACACAGATAGGTTTGCTCATCACAATGCTATACAGCGAATTCTAGACCAGAATTGTATGCCAAATGGCTAATAGCTGATAAGAAAATAGTTAACTCACATTAATTGAGATTATATAATACTTTATTCATTATTTTGAAGAGTGTACAGATGAGGGCTCTGTTTGAGATGAAGTTAAATGACGACACCTTATCACATTATCTTGATAAACTCGGCGTATTTCATAGGATTGGTCACATTTTTAGTGCCAGAAGCAATGGTTTTTGATTTGATGAAAATAGTATGTACTAATGACCCCTTCGTTCCATAAATATAGTGCTACACATTTCTTTTCCATTACACTGTCCAGGCATACAAAATTTAGTAAAGCTATGCTAATGAATAACGAAGAAAGGTTTGTCTGCTAGAATAAAAACGGAAATCAGGTTAATTTGTCTGAAAATGTATGTATACACGAAAAAAATTTCAGTGATCTCTGATTGGAAAAAAAATTAATTTGAAAAATGTCTTGTTCCCCGATGTTTAAACAACTTATTTATCATAAACATATCAATGTACCGTAAAGTTTAACTAGACTGTACGTTTTCCAGAAATTGAAATAAATTGATAGATAATATTACTACTGATTAGGCCGGTAATTATAAAAGTTAATGGCAACGATTTGTGGCTAACGGTCTCTATCACCTACCTTAGAAAACATCATTGAAAATAAAAAATATATAATTTTCTCTCGCTCCAACACGACACATGCGTTAATAATTCCAGCCACGTTACAAGTTAATTTTTTATGTACATGATATTTGGGAATTTTTTTTATATATACGGTTATCAACAGTGGCATTTGATTAACTAACGCCGACGGACCATAATCTGAAAAGAGATACGTAAATAAAATATGCTGAAACAGTCAGTTCATGGCCAGTAAAAGTCCTGCAATTGACAATGCCTCTAAGACGGCTCCTTCTTTTGCGACCTCATTGCAACGCGTCCCCTAAGCCTGATTCTCAACCAACTCAGGTCGCTGTCTGCGTATAAAAAAATGAAGAAGTCGCGTACGAGGGTAATCGACAGAAATCATTCAGTCGGAAGATGAGGCTTAATAGCCCCGCTTTCTCTCTCGCCATCTCTTTCTCTCTCTCTCTCTCACTCTCTCAGAAGGGAAGAAATATCACCCTCAACACTACCCCTTTCAACTCTGAAGGTCCCTCCAACCCCTTTTCTCCCATTCCTCCTCCACCATAACCACAAATAGATCTCGGGTGAAGAGAGATAAAGCCGGGAGGTGTGCCGGGGCGGTGTGACTCCTCCTCCGTGAGTGGTGTAAAAGGGGGCGGAACGAGGAGGTGGCCCGGGGGATGGGACGGAGGAGGGTTCGGAGTTGGGGTGGGAAGAAATTTACGCTTCCGTTCGTGAGTAATGCCGCCACCCCCTGCCGCCTCCCTTGACTCGTCCGCCCCGCCCCGGTCTCTCACCTCGGCCCCCGTTGCCGGGGTCGTCCTTCCTCCCTCCCCCGCCTCCCCAAAACCCACCCTGTGCCCCCCCCACGGCGGCACATCCTCCTCCGACATTAACTGCCCTTCCCCTCTCATCCAACCTCGCCACGTTCTCCCCTTCGACCCAGCTATCCTCTTTCGTCCCTCCCATGCAAGCTCGTTAAGCCATTAAAGCCCATTTGAATTACGGAAAAAGAGAAATTAACGGAATCACTTATTCGTCACCCGATTGTTGGTTCGATCTCTTCGGCGAATGAAGGACATGAATTTAATTGCATCTGAGACCATACCATGAGATTTTTCTTGTACTTAAATATATTTTTTTGTATTTTTACCGTTGTTAACTATATATTTTGTCCAATACCTCTGTTCTTAATTAATACTGCGACTTCATTGATCAGCTGGCATTAAATTTTTATTAGTTTTTAAAGATCTTTATTTATTACATTGAAGTGATAATCTTATGTCAAAAAATTTGGCCCGTGCGCTCAGTAACACCGTGTATCAAAAAACATTTAGAACTTAAGTCGTATTTGGCTGATAGTTCCTTTTTTGCCAACCTATCATAGACTAAGAAGAGATTTAGTTGGATATTAATTGGATGGTTTTAGCAATGATTTCTGGAGAGATACTCTATACGAAGTATATAAGACCTCTCGAAAAGAAATTTATGTGCTCTAAAAGATTCTTAAATGCGCTCATCTCTCACTTTAAAGAGCAAGGGAGCCTGAAAGATAATAATAGTTTCCCCGGGCGTTTTTCAATCTGCTGTTGACCTTCTTTTAAATATGATCTGCTGAACATGATGGTGCATAGTACCTACACGAATACGTACATGTATTTTTACCATGAATCCTTTGATTTTAAAATATCATGGCTACCAATATATTAAACCATAGACTCAGTAATCACTCCGAAGGTCGGTTTGCTTGGTGATGGTAGAGTTCAACCAGTACTAAGACCGGCGGCCGATCACGGTAGGGGGACCAGTTCCTTTCTCTGTGCCCTTATACCAATATATCATTCCCCAATAAATGCTTGCATGTGCTTTCCAAATTAGACCAAGAAGGACTGTTCGGGTGAAGTCATATTTATTAACACAATAATTGCCTCTTGAACGGGATGTTAAGACAAGACTCGTAAAAACTCTGATATGGAGCGTAGCTATGTATGGTGCGGAAACGTGGTCACTGAAGCAGGAGGATAGACGTAGATTGGATGCTTTTGAAATGCGGGTGTGGAGAAGGATGGAGAAGGTGAAATGGACCGAAAGGAAAACAAATGAGGAAGTACTGGAGATGGTGGGTGAGGAGAGGGGTTTGTTGAGAGAAATCCTATGGAGGCAGAAAAATGGATGAAAGGCGTATTGAGCGGTAGTGGAATGTTGAAGAAGGTAATAGAGGGGAGAATGTTGGGCAAGCGAGGAAAGGGTAGGAACAGGATAGGGATGTTGGATGGGATGAAGGGAGGAAAGAAGTACACAGAGATGAAGAGGGACCTGATGTAGTTTAGGTTGCTGGATTGGGTTTTGTTTGGAGTTACAAAATATTTATTTGATAGTTGTGTCCATCCAAAAACCTACCTTATCCGGTAGATTACCTAATAAAAAAAATTGCCTCTGGAGCCCCGCTAGCTCGAAGCATGTTAGGCTGAGGTAGACTGAGGTGGATGTTTTTGAAAAGAGGGTGAAAATCGTTATGGGGTTTTACAAGTTCTGGGATGCCAACAGTTTTTAAAATTCATATTATTCACAGTATAGCTAATTTTGATTGATGGTATTTTCATTTGCTTTATTTATAAATCCTCAACCTATTTCTGTAAAATCTCATTTAAGGAGATATTTCATTGAAAAACTTTAAAAATATTTTCTCTTTTAAAAATTGCCGAATTTCACTGTGCGTGCACTTCCCGCGGTGAGACATATTGTCGTCTATATATTCTATTGCAATTAGATTTCAATAAATTTACCGTCGTTAAATTACTATTATGATTACCCCTTCCTCGCTTGCCTAAAAGTATCCCCTCTGCCTCAGTATTCAACAACCCACTGCCAATCATAATACTCTGTAGTTTCTCTGTCTCATTTGGATTTGTATCAACAAAATCTTTCCTCTCCACTTTACCTAGCGCTTTCTTGTTTTCCCCCTTATATCCTATCGCATCATTCTCAACAGCCACCTTTCAAAAGTCTCCAATCTACATCTATACATCCTGCTTAAATGGCCATGTTTCCGAGCTGTCTAAAACTACTCTCCAAATCAAGGTTTGAACGAACATTTACATGACACCCTCACTCATTGTCACTGTCATCAATTTTCTGCCATCTATGAAAAGTTCTTTGCCTAAGGCAGTTCTTCTCCATATGTCACCATTAGTGTGGCCATCTTGGTCTGAAACACTCCCGAGATACATAGGGTTCTATCTGCTCTAGTTTTTGCCCTTCTATATGAACTTAATCTTTCTCTTTCTGAAAAACCGCTTGACCTTTGTTTTATTTATGTTTTATCTCATATCTATTGCACTGGATTTTCAATCCATCTGCAATGCTTTCGACCTCTTTGCTGACTAACAAACTAGAGCTTGGTCATCTGGAAACCTAACCGATTTTATGAGATCCCCGTAGAATTTCAATCCTACCTCTAGTTCTTTCCATGCCTCTCCCATCATTCCTGCAAGAACTAGGTATCTGAACCTTTTTTTCGATTAGAAAAAAGGAAATTTAAGTAGAAACATTTCAAAATTATGCTACATTGGCATTTAGTTTGCTTAAGTTTGTGATTTTGTTAAATACGTGTTTATAAATTTCTTTAAATATTTTAAGTAACTTTAAAATTATATCTGTAAAATTGTCATAATTATTCTATGGTCTCAGGCTCAACTTTGTGGAGGTTCATTTTCGTTTTAAATGAATATTCTTTGTAACTTCCACACACGAATACGAATACTTACAGTACGAATAAAAATTGTGTGGAAGTTACAAAGAATATACATTTAAAACGATTGTCATGATTATTTTACACTTACATTGTATAAATTTATTTTGATGCACCAGAGCATGTTTCTTCGTATTGACACCATAAATAACTGTATGAATTTGTGAAATGACGTTATAATGGAAGGTCAATAAGTCAATCAAAACTTTGGCTTTAAATGAATTTATTTTCCGCAGCGCGCCTATTTTTTAGTTTACAACTCCAACATTGATGGCTAATACCAAAAAAAAATTTTGTTCGGCAAACAATTTGTGCAGTGACATCAGTTAATATATTTGTAAGCTCTTTAATATTGTGTGGTAATGTTGATATTTAATCTCATAAAATATATTATATGTTGTAAATTATCTTGATCACCATACCTGACAGTTACAATTCCTATTTTCCCCAAGATTTCTCGTATTGCTTTTGATAAGGTGAATCTGAGAAAGATTTTTTTTGTGTGGCTAAATGGATAAAATTCATATATAATAATAATATACTTTTTTAAATGTATATTATGCATTTAAAGTTAAAGCACGAAAAGAACTGAAATTGCCTAAGATTTTTAGAAGTTAATGGCATTTAATTTAAAATGTTATTGAGTATTTCATCAAATGCGTATTTATACTGCATATGTCTTGCATTATGACCAAAAATTATATGAATTGTCAATAATCCAGCAGAATTAAATCATTATTCAAATTTTTTAGGCATTTTAATTAAAATATAAAATACGTACAAAATCGATCATTGTACGTTTGCTGTAATTATATATGAGAAACATGTTTTAAAGGACGAATGTTATGGAATTTTTCACCCTCTAGTGTGCATAGATTTAATAATTGTTCTTTCACTCCATTCAATCAAAGTTACCATAAAATACTGGAAATGTCTTGCAAATTTTGAATTGAAAGTGTATTTTTATCATCTCACATCAGTAGTAAGTCATCCAGATTACTGTTCTGCCAGAGGTAAATAATTCCATACCAATGAATATTTATGACTATTGTTCACCAATGTCTGGTGTACTCTGGCTACTTATTTCCTGTTGTTGCTCTGTGTAGTATTTGATTCTGTAGACAATTACCACAATCCATCAATAAAGCATATTCTGAATATTACAGTGATTTAGAAGTTCACGGTTTCGCTTTCTTATTTTCGCGAACAGGAGGAAGTAAACTGGAACGTGAGCTGGCACGTCGTCTCGGTGATGGGTGTATTGTGGACACGGTTTGTAGTGCGACCATTGAAAGTTCCGAAATGAGGTCATCCATGGTTAATCTGGAGCATTGGCCAGCAAATTGTACGGTAGGCAATAATATTTAAATTAATTTTTTATTTAATAATTTTAATCAATTTAATTAATAAGTTCACTAAATTTAAATATATATGTGTCCTGAAGACACAATATTATTACACATGAAAGGATACTTGAGAATTTAAATAAGAGGGTTAAGGACGTTTGTTATTTCACGTTATGTAGACCCCACCTAGAATGCGCTGAGGGTGTAAGGGGTCCTCACGATGTTTTCTTAATATTGGAACGAGTTCGAGTGCAACGCAGAGCAGCTAGGGTTAAAAGTTGCTACGAATAAGGTAGCAGCGTCACGATACTCTTAGACGATTTAGAGTAAGAGCCACTAGTTGACCGTAGGTTTCAATACAAGTTCAAATGACTGCGTTTGTTTGAGGCAAGTTACTTATCTGAGTATGTTAAGACATATTTTAGGACCCGACTTAATATGAAAGATCAGATCACCAATGTTAAATCAGGGAAAAAAAGAATGGGTTGAAGCGTCACTTTGTGGAAGCGATTCAAAACGGAAAAGGAAAATACTTAGTTTTTTGGGTGACTTTGTAAGCCGAAACCTAGGTCTTGTGTAACAAAATGTATGTGGTAGAACTGAGTATTTTTCTTTTCCGTTAAATCAGGGATCCGTATAGTAGAACGTGTAGATTTAAAATGTCGTTTTTCCCTGTACCAATGTAGATCAATATATGTATGACAGAAATCGCGTAAGAGATAATTAACATTGGCACTGTACATATTTTTTCGATATCCTGAATATATTATTTTAATGAACCCATCTTTTCAATAATGCTCTCGCATAGCTTTAATATAACTATCCTATTATTGAATAATTTTGGATGTAAGAACCCTCTTTCATGTGATTAAATGTTTTCCAGTGCATATTCAAATTAATATTTCTAGAGTGTTTGTGAAGTTGATGTTGAGTGAAGTGTTGATGAAGTTTTCTCCGGTCTTCAACCTGGTCATAGGTTCCATACTGGCCGACGTTTCGATGCGTCCTCAGGGATGATGCACGAGTCGAGCATCGAATAGTCGGTCAATATGGAACCTCTGACCCGATGGAAGACCTTAGAAAACTTCACCAAGCAAATACGCCGGGAAAACATCAGGTCTTACTTTGTATAGAGGTATTCGATTGGGATAGTGCATGAATGAATGGTGACCTAGCACCTCCGGCCACACGCCCTTGCGGCGGCTTGAGGGTTATATGGATAGAGATTAAATGTGTGGCTGGCGCTATAACACCCTCGACCAAACGCCCTTGTGTTAATATACGGAGTTTTGAGCATAAATGTACATATTGGGTATTAAATTACTTTTAAAAGTAAATTTTATTTCGGAAAAAGTAAAAATCATATTCTCCAAACCAAGAGGACAACGTATATTGTGGCGTGATTTAGATTTTGTTAGATAACTTTATCATTAGCTGTGGAGAATTTACACTAACTCTCATACGGTAACAAGCCATTCTTCTTTCATCGAACTTCGGTTTACAAGCGAGGTCGCTACCATTAAGATTAATGAAATATACGCAGAAAATTTCATAGCTTAACTTTATGGTATTCCCATTTGTCTCCTTCGTCAAAATTCTCCAAATGTTTCTTAAAATTGCATTCAGTTTTAAAACTTACGAGAAAAATGTGTGTTTTAACATATTTAGAGGTAGCCCTTGGATATAAATCGAGTAATAATCGGTCAGCTAGTCAAAATGTATTAAATATATTCCGTGCCTGATTATTTTTGCATATGAGTAAAAATGTCGGCCGTATTGTTTTGTCTCAAGTAATAGTATGAAACTTCAATTGAATATTTCGGCCTTGAAGTTAAGGTGTCGATAAAATATTCATAAATAAACATTAATGACTTTGCGTTCTCGAACTTTCTGTATTCATGTGAGAGGAGACTGAACATAGGAAAAACTCCAGTAAATCATTGAAATTTGATTTTCCGTGAAATAAGCATTCATAAATCCACTTTCCACGATTTACACCAGAGTTTATTAAGATGATGTATTATAAATATTTTCCAATATATTCGTACTCACCCACTTTCTTCCTTTTTTACAACGGAACTTTAACACACAAAAGCTCAAAGCCCACATTTCGACGTGGACTGAAAGCATAGCTCGTTCAGTGAGTTCTCCAAAAAGAGGCAAAATTCAACCTCCGCAATTTTAATGAGGCGTATTTTCTAAAGAATTCGAAAGATTTGGATTCGCTTTAATATGCGTTCCTAATCATGATTTATCTTTGCACAATTCCATATTTATCTTCACCCTAATTATTTCTACCACTAAATTCTCTGTGTAAGATGATAACAAACTATGAAACAGGACACGCTAGGTAAAGCACGCATTTTTTCCAAATGGCTGTGTAATGCTCTCTAGAGTATACCATAATTCAGGCTAAGGTCAACTCTCAACGCTTCTATGAATGTTCCTCTGTTTATAAAAGGGATGAGTTGGTGCTCGGAAACCGCACGAAATGGTACACAGTGCTTACTCTTGTAATTTTTTTAAATGTCCACCCCTCAAATAAAAGCTGAGTGAGTTCAACTGCCTACCACGTTAATCTAAGAGCTTCCTTCGCCGACTTTACTCCACCTCTAAAAAGGCAAGGGAATGGTACATTATTAAACTAAATCTTTTTTTTATTCATTAGATCAATTTATCAATCTTCTTTTGCTTGGGCCTGTATTCACCACTGTCTCGAAGACTGGTTGGCGGTTTTCGTGGTATCTGACATCGGTGAATTTTCCAGGTTAACATTACCCAATCCGTTACTCTTCGTATTCGTCATGTGAGGTGCCAGGTAAATTAAATTATAACCTTTTTCAGTAAAAACACAAAAAACTATTTTACGAGAGGATAAAGCTTATAAATAAAATGAATTTTTATTGATTTTTTTACGATATATTCGTATTTAATTTGGGAATTCGAACGCCCATAAATATTATTAAAACACCTTAACCATAAGCTTTGACAATATACTTGAAAATGTAAAATAGTTTAATTTTTTCACTCCCTTGAATATTCGTTAAGGTCGTCCTTAAGCATAACTTCCGCTGTCAGTGACAAACATGAGAAATTACCACACACTCCATTCTCCATGCACATGAAAATTCCTAATTTCCTGAAGTCATGTTTTTTCTTTCGCATACTTCCTTCTCAAGCAGAGAAAACATCTCTCTTAGAAGGAAGTATTCTCCCATCGTTGGTGTTTGTTTTTGATTAACATGATCACCTTGCGATTGCAAGCAATGATGGATGCGGACTACTGGTGCAAACCATGTCACGTTCGGAATAAACGTCCCAAATAATAACAGATCGTTTTTTTCCCCTCCTTCTCCTCCAACCCGAGACCGGCTGTTCCCGCTATCTCTCGCGCATCCTTAACCTTTTCACTCACCCGCCCATCCTCCCTCACGATATTCACCTTCGCCCGCCTGCCCTTTCTCCGAAATAATCCTCCTACACTTCCGTCCGCTTCCTCCTCTTCTCTTTCTCTGGCTTCTCTCCTTATCAGCACCCTCACCTTTTTGTTCACCCTTCTTGTGTTTGTCCTTTCCCTTCCCTCGGTCCGCATTCTCCAGAGACGCTCTCTATTAAACTCTCCCTCTGTCTTTCCCCTCCGACCCAACCCACCGAGAAGCCCACGCGAAACACTTGAAACAAAGTGTTTTATTTCTCTCAACGCTCAACCGCGCTGCGTTCTCTCCTCCTTCATCAGCTATTCCCTCCACTTAAAAGGATTCTTCTTCCATCCTCTATCCACCTAGATGACATCCGCCTTGTTTACTCTCTCTATTTGTCATTTTGGCACCTTCTACGGTTTTGTATGGACTTCCATTTGTCTCCCTTTTGTACAAATCTTACGGCACACTTCTTGAATGTTCTCTCAATCTTGGCACTCAGCGAAAAATTAACATTTCGTCACCAAAACATGATCTCTTACCCAAATGGAAAGATACTCTGATCCGGTAGCCTCCATGTTTTTCAAAATTTGCGTAGAAAATATTCCCAAAATACGTAATCACCAAGTTTTACAGGATTTCTTATTTCATATTTGTTATATGTTTTACACGTACTGCCATTCCTAGGTATCCTAACTTATAAAAATGAAACCATGCGATATTAAGTAGTCCAAAGACTCAGATGATAAACGAATACCAGTTGTACTCAAATAGTAACCGCCCTGATCCATTTGAAAAAATATTTTTTTAAATCCGACATAAGGTGTTGATATGAGATTGCTTTTATTATAGCAAATGAAAAACTTACGACTAGTTGTATGTCATATACAAAATATCATATTAAATAAAATTAAATAAAATTTGAAAATTAGTAACATTTAAATGAGTATTCATATTTTATATTTAGAGAATTTATAAAAAATTGATCGTAAATTTGATTTCAATCATTGTCACTGATGAACCTTGGAATTTTTATCTAAGCTTTTGATGTGATAATATTAATTTTAATATAATCCAGATAGTTTGAAGCACAGGTTTAAACATAAAAAAGGTGCTCAATGAAGAATGAATTATTTGGCACCTTGGAGTCTCGTTTTGCTTGGCTTCCAAATCTTCGGTGGAAAGCAAATGATGTGGAAAAGTTTGTTTACGAGAAATCAGAAAGCCTCTATTCAACTTTAAAATGCAGAAATCGAAATAAGAAACTCTCAGACTATATCCGAGTAATAATATAAAAAATCAAACTACTGTGAATTTCAATCACCTGCTCTAAGCCTATATCTTCCAACCAGCAGCAATAAAAGAACCACTTCAAGAACCTTTTCACACACACACACACAGCGACTCATATTTTTTAGGTCGGGAAGGGAATTCTCTCCATTAGATTTTATTTATGCCGGAGGCATGGCCAGCATATCTCACATGCATCCATTTTGACGCGCTTCTCACAAAACCGACCCCTCTCTTCTCCCCAACTCCAACCTCAGCCATCGTCACCTTACCCATTTCCCCATTGCCCTTGCGACCCCCTCCGTCAACCCCGCACACCTCCGCGAGAGCCCCCTCCCTTCTGCGTGCCGACGGGCCATTTGCTCGTGAATAATCCCCTTTGGGTGGAACAAATACTGGCGGGGATTTGAAGGCAAGAGTGTCGCCGTCATGCGTTTCCATTTTAGGGGGTGGGTGGGTTTCGGAACAGAGGAGGGGAAGAGTGAGGTAGAGAGCTTAGGGAGGACAGGGAATGAACCTATCCTCCCCCCTCACCATCCCAATCCCCTCGTCCCCCAGGGGAAAGTTGAAATTGGGGGAAGAGAGGTGATTCGGAGATAGGAGGAGGAGGAGGAGTGGGGGGAACCTAGAAGAAAGGGGGGGATGGCGGTGGCGTCGTGGGAGGGTGGGGATTGCGGGAGACGGTGGAGCGTGGCCGGATGGAAGGGGCTCATTAGTGGAAGATAGGGATGCCCGAGAGAGCAAAGGGAGGAAGGGGAAGAGGGATGAAGGGGAAGGTGTGGTGAGGTTTTTTATATAAGGGCCGCAGGGACCGGTGATGTTCTGGATCAAAGGTACACAAATGAGTGAGTGGATGGAGGAAGTGAATGTGATTGGAGGGTCGCGGTGACGTCAACTGGGTATGGGGGAAGAACGCGAGGGGGGAGGGGGCACAGACGGGAGGTGACTTAAACAGACGGAGTACCGAAAGGAAGGTGATAGATCATCACTGTCAATGACATGTGTTGCTTCTGAAACCTCTGTTTGAATAAATTCGGAGATTTTGAACAGAATGCCATTTTGTACCCAGGTGACATCACACGTAAAATTTGTCGTTCACATGAATGGATTTAACTTCGTTGCCCGTCAATGATTTGTTCGGATAAATTAAAAAGAAAGAGAATTGTTAAAGGTGTTTATTGTTAAGGTTTCTTATAGAAAATGTTCATCGTTTTAAGTTGAAAAAAGAGGATTCTGTGTGGTCATGCACAGAAAATAGGATTTGACTTTTTCCGATCATTATAATGAATGGATTGGATATGATTGAAAAAATTGTAAATTTAAAGATTAATTTATCAAATTTTAGTAAAATATTTCGAAATATTAAAATTAAAATATATTTGAAATTTTACCGTATACGTATTGATTTTATAATAAGCTAAGTTAAGCTGATAAGGTGAAAAAGAAATGATGCAAAACTTAATTACATTTATTTGTTTTAATTTTTGAATATTCAATCACGAATCGATAACACCGAATCCTCATCTAAAAGCGCGAAATACCAGGAAAGCCTCCGTAAGGGCATTTGACATCAGCAATGTGAATTAATGAACATATATTTGCTCATATACAAAAGCACTAGTGCGTATGCCTATAAATTTCTGGATAAATCATGCAATAATTGACTAACTAATTCAACGCTTCTCTTAAAGAAATGTGTTCAACTGCTAGGATTAACGACTTGGTATTTGAATATCATTCGGCGGTGTCTATCTATCATATATTATCTACGTTGTCGGATCTAATAGCAAAAGTATAGTCGTTAGTTATTCCCAATGCAATGTGAAAAGGTCACCTGTGCCTTTCTAGAAGTCTTATCTGCTCTCATCATGAATCTGTCACTTCGAATCCCAACCAAATTAATTCCATACACCTATAATAATAGGGTCTATAATAGGGTCTGTTGCCACAGTGTTCGTATTTTCATCCAAAACCAATCCAAGCAGGACGAGTTCATATGCTGGAATTTTCTATTTCCTTCTCAATACTTACCTCGACGAAATAATGAAAAAATCAATGAAAATTGCCGATTAGAAGAAAACTAAAGTTAATGAAGGAAAGTACTGGCGATAAATATGTTAATGGATGATTTTATTGGTAAAAATTTGGCAAAGCAGGCGGTCATTATTTCAAAAATACCACAGTAGTTTCTCCGATTATAGGAATCAGATTCTCATTAAACTTTGGCAGTGAAAAAGAATTGTTATTGTTTTCATCATTATGCCAGAATGACACTTTGCTGAATCCATCTACAATATTTGTTTCTGTTTATGTTATGTAAGTAACGTGAAGGCTTTACTTTTTACGAAAGGTAAGATATAACTTGTGAGATGAAGTTTGAAAATTTTTATGTAATTTCAAAAATGAATATTGCCTCTTCATATATTTTTTTATTTTTATTTTAAGCCTAAATAACCTTTTCGAACTTTTCCACGTTTCAGTGTGCATCCTATATTAGTATCCCACAGTCTTTGTGTCCATTGATAACTTCCCCTTCCAAGCCTTGATCCCTCATCAGGAACTCCATTTCTACTCTCTATGTTTTTTTAGGCCGGCAATGTATGTATCCCTATTTCTGGTTATGTGTATTGTAAAAGATTTTATGGCCATTTTTATCCCTTCCTTCTTCAAGCTATGTACCAAAATTTCAACTCATTCATGTTCAATTCCTGTCTAATGCCCTCATATTTTTCCCTTTCTTACTGAGTTATCCTGAATCTCGCTCCTCTTTTGATCCGTCCATTTCTTCAGCTTACATTTTAGGTTTTTAGGCATCCACTCAGACTATGGCACTGCTCCTGATGTCAGAATGATATGTATTTTTTTTGCAGGATTTCTCTTCTCAGATTTAACAATGCTTCATAAAATTTCATTTGAAATTTAAATTCTCCTCTAGTTTGTGGCACTCTGTATTCTACATCCTATTCACACTTTGAAGATTTGTGAATAATGGAGCCTGAATTATTAAACTTGCTTGATTGCCTTTCTTTGGACTTAATGATCATTTTATTCATTAATGATCTTTTCCATTTCCTTATACGTGGTATTTGTTTATTTTCATGCTTACTCAAAGTCACACTCCTAAGGCCTCCAAAATCTTTCTTATGGTAGTGTGGGTTTCTCGGAAACCCACACTCACTATCTAATGTTAAATCCTGAGTTTCAAATGATCAAACGTGGTCATCAAATAGGAAAATATATCTTTTTATGTGGAAAAATGTACGCGCACACCTCCACGGAGTAGATTGCATTGCTTCAAGTAGAGAGCTTTGTTTCTATATGAACTCAAATTTGAAGCAGTTTTTGCGTGCATTTAATAATAAAGATGTTATTTGAGATCGAATACCAGTCTGTCGCATTGTTTTTCGAAGTTGATCAAAAGGTACGAAACCATTAGCCCTTTACAGATTTAGAAATATCAAATGACATTCCTAATCTTTCCCTTCAATCTCATACATTTTCTTCCATTTCATATTCGAGCATTTTTTTCTATCAGGTTGTAAAACATTCTACTCATATCCAAACTAATGGATCTTATGGACAGTAATGGACAGTATGGAACTAATGGACAGTAATAACCAACTATAATTTTTTGGGTCTTCCTTATTTTCCTTTTCATACATTGAGGATGTATAACATGAACGTTATCCTTATGGCATTTCATTTCCTTTCAAAATCAAAATGATCATTTTACTTGGAGATCTTATAAACTACGGAGATCCATTTTTACACATGTCTATCACAATTATCTCCAGCTCAATAATCATTCAATTCCTCACCCTCCTTACTGCCAGTTTTACTTCTCCCTCTTAGATTGAATACATAAATGGAGTTCCACCTTTATCCAGATTATTTTCTTTTAATATTTTGTCTTTTCTCATCTAATTGTTCTTCAAAGTGCTAATTACTAATATGCACCATGCTTTTTAATGTCTTATTAATGAGAGTGCAACTGATTGTGCCGTTGTCCTTGATTCAACCTAGCCTATATTCTTATTACGTATTCGAAATATTAATGATCATTCAATTGAAAAGAGAGAGGGTATAAATCTAAACATATGTGATTCTGTATAGTTTCCGCCGTCACTTTGTGGAAACGATTCATAATGAATAAGAATTACTTAATCTTTCCACACAATCTTTTATTTTTACGACAGGGTTTCGACGAGGATCGTCATCATCAGGTAATTTTTACAGAAATATACACACACACACACACACACACATATATATATATATATATATATATATATTCATTCAAACAGAAATAGGTACAAGGAAAGGGGATAGGAAAACACATAAAAGGCGAGCACAGGACATGTGGGGAAGGCGGTTTTTTGAGCAGATCACAAAAGTAAAAATATTTCCTTATCCGGGATATATAAAATATTTTTACTTTTGTGATCTACTCAAAAAACCGCCTTCCCCACATGTCCTGTGTTCGCCTTTTATGTGTTTTCCTATCCCCTTTCCTTATTTCTATTTCTGTTTGAATGAATATTTGTGCGCCGTATGGCGGGATTTTCATGTTTGAATATATATATATATGTATATACCATTTCAATGCTTGGAAATATGAGGTGAAGGAGTAAGAGACAGAGTTATTGGTCAGTATGGCTAGGGGGGGGGGAGGGATTACGGAGTGTAATTTGGTCGGAGAGTGGGTTGGGACGGTTAGTGCGTAATATGTGATTCTGTCAAGTTTTGGAGTAATAGAAATTTGAAGCATAAAATTTTGTGTTAAGTGGACGTGCTTTGGATATAATAGCGGGTTTCGGATCAAGCAAATGGAAATGACTGTCATGTTTAGTTTCTAATAGGCCACAAAAGTTAGGTTAACGTACATTGCACTTGAAAGTAACTTTTATTTGCAAGATGAGCGTAGGAAAATATAAAGGAGAGGTTTTCTCCTCTTGGTTAGGCCGAATTCTGAATATGCGATAAGTTTGTTGGTTACATAGGAGAAAGTGCTCATTTAAGGAAAAAGGTATAAAGTTTTAAGACCCACTAGATATAAGAAAAGTTTGAATGAGAAGAAAAAAATGAAGGAGATGTTGGAAGAAATTATGATTGGAGACTTTGTAGACCGGAAGAGAGAAAGTAATGCTAAAATTTTTTTTTAATGTTGGGACAAGACTTTCAAGTTCACTTTGAAAACCGAAGAAATTACTGTAAACCTGCATTATATGAGCGTTTTTAAACTTTTCAGATGAAAAAGATCTTTCTTCACTTGAAAAATTTGTCCGTCCAACAGCAAGATTGTGTCCATCATACGTTTTCATGCAAAAACCTTATACCAATATACCATAATCATTAGGGGCATCTCACATTCAACCACTATGGTATTCAATAATTGGGTAATCTAATCTCTTTTACAGTGGCCTGGCATCCTTGAAAGGACGGATATATGAATATTTTTCTGCGTATTAATATTGATTGCTTGGTGATTGCTAGTGTTTTAATATTCTCGACGAATGTTTCGTAAATTCAATGTTCATTTCTAACAAATATATCTATTGATAATACCAAGAAAAATAATGCAATTTTGCTAAAAATATATCAATACCACAATAAAAAAAATTTCCGACACATTAAAAATAATAATAACTCTATCTCATATTACATTTTGTGGGTAAATTTTGAATGATTATATGCTTAATGTCGATGGTGTTCTTCAATGCCAAAATTATATAAATATTATTCATCATATGCATAAAAATCAAACCCAAAAAAATTATTAATAAAACCATAAATGGAGTGGTAAAATATATTTTAGACACTCCTATTTTCCTTTTATTTTAGTTGATTTGTTCAAATCTTGCTTATTGAGCCACTATGCGTCGTAGGCGTTTTCAAATTTTAACTCTCAATACCTTTCAAAACGCCATTCGAATGGTAGATGGCGGTTTTTCTTATTCATTAGAGCTCAGTGCGAGAAGTTGGGAACTTGTTTTTGCTGTGATTATTTGAATTGCACCAAGGTTATTTAAGTTAATTTCAGGTGCGAGATGACGTCGAGGAGAAAACTTTTATACGCGCTGAGCGTGAATACTATAGCCTTTTACCACAAAACCAAAGTCTCGGAAGCTAACAAAATCCTTTTTATTTCAACTTTTTTTTACTTTACTCCATGAAAATAGAAAAAAATGGAAATCAATAAAAACCTTTTTAACGGATTACAAAAGAAATTCACAGAAATGGATTAACGGATATGACTACGCGCCCTTTTGTTACGTTTCAGGCCAATGTGCGGGCGTAGATTTACACCCACGCGAACGTCATGGTTTCTCATCCCTCCGGCGAGAGGAACATAACCCAGAGAATTGGCTGAATATTGTTCTAGCGCTGCATAAAAACTAGCTTCCACGTTTCCCCAAAAAAGTAACCCTTGGAGGGCCAGGGAGGGGAAGAGAGTGAGTGCGGGTCGACGATGGCGTTGTGCACGCCACGAAACTCGCTCGACCGGGTGAGTCGCGCCGTTGCGTGGCTGGGTCGTAAAAGGGAAATGTGACCGCCGTACGGTGGAAGGAAAGATGGGGGAGGGGTTTAGAAGCAGTGAACTAAAGGGAGGGCGGTAAACGGATAGGAATGAATTGTGAGGACCGCAGGGGTGTCTCAATTGTGTGAGAATAGATTGGTAAGGAGCGCGCAAGGAGTAACCTTCGGGTGGGGAATTGGTCCGAGGGTCATCACTTTAGAATTACGAGTAAATCAGGGAAATCCAAGTGGTACAATTTACTCCATTCCAGGGTCTGCACCATATTCTGAGAAAGAACGACCTTCTTCCACCCGTCTTCCCTCTAAACCAGTATGACTATTTTGTACGCTGTATGGTTTCATCCACATTTACCTCATGCCCCACAAATTGCTGCATGAGTGTCTGGTGAGGGGGTTAAGCACCACTATAAATGCACTAAATTGAGTTCATAAATGAAAATGAACATAAATTTGCTCGTATCAACACGCACACAAACACGAGTGTATCTAATGCACGTCTTGCAGTGATTGGTGGGTTTCATAAAATTGTCCAATAACAACGTATATTATTTTGAGTTCTAATCATTCCATCGGTGCCACAAGCAAAATCAGGCGATGAATACCTTCATTAACTTTATTCCTCCAACTTACCCGTAACTCGTGCTTTGTTTTCGTTGGAATTTTTTTACTAAGCATGCAAATATTCTCTTTCGCAAATATCCCTTCGTTCCTTAGACAATGCTTTCTCCCATAATTCATCATTTTTATTGCCGCGTATTTCAAATGTGACCGAACTAAACAGAGTAATACCTTTCTCTTGAATTGCCATAATATTTTCCTACGATCCTTTTTATTATGAATGTAGATTCTGCAATGCAGGACAGATAATTCTTCTAACATGTGCAACGCAAGAATAGTTTATGACTATCACTTAATTATTTGATTAGCTTTAGAGTGGCTCATTACGATCCGATATATTTTAATATTTACTTTTTGTTTCAATTTTTTCGTTCCAAAATTCGGTGTTGCGTATTTTATAATCTTCATTTTAACGAGGATTCACCACCCTAATTCGACCTCTTGTCTAAATCAGTGGGGGTTTGCTCATTTCCTCGTTAATACCATAACATTTTTTTGTTTATTCATGCATTTCTCGTGATAGGCCTTTTCAAAGTCTTTTAGAAATTTTAAGATGCAGCACACACTTGGATTTTCTTTTCCCCCAACTCAGGATGCCATAAATAGAAATCCACAGTTCTGATACATATAATCTGATTTTTCTTAACCTCTGCTGGAAATTTCCACAGGCAGAGTAAATTGCCACCGTTGAGGAAGGGAATTAATGCTATAAATAATGCGTTCTAAAATTTTACGGAACAATGATGTTAAAGGTCTGCAATAACTTGGATCCTCCCTACCTCCACCTTTGTAGAGACGGGTTTTGTAAACTAGCTTCCTGTCCCGAGGTACTGAAACTACTTTAATCGATTTTGAAAGTTAAGTTCTTATGTGATGTGTGACACTTCAAAAAGACTTTTCTGTACAATAGTGATGATTTCTTCAGGATTAGGGACATTTTTTGGTATTTATACATTAAACTTTTTTCCACATTCCTTATTGGAGAAATAATATTCCGCTCAC
Organism: Hetaerina titia; assembly: GCA_037158775.1. Taxonomy (NCBI): domain Eukaryota; kingdom Metazoa; phylum Arthropoda; class Insecta; order Odonata; family Calopterygidae; genus Hetaerina; species Hetaerina titia. Next base: position 58,481,274 of record CM073772.1, read on the forward strand.
GAGGAGATTCGTTTTGCAGCAGTAGTATTAGTTTTTAGGCGAGGCGACCAGCTGACCAGCCAAGGCGGCGAGCTGAGGTCATTTTTGTCATCAGGGGTGGATAGAAAAGGATGAAAGGTGAAAAGAAACCCGACGTCGGCATTAGCCTACTCTTAACGAAAGGCGCCAAGGGATTCGCGGCTTAACGTCCCATCCGACGGACGGCGTACACACTCAAAGTGCTCTCCACACTCCGAAAAGCAACTCGAGTAGGGATAAGGATACCACTGAAAAATGTCTGCCACCTCTGAGATTCAAACCCGGGTCTTCTGTGTGGGAAGCCAGTACGTTAGCCATCGCACAACCCCAATCCTCAGATTCGTTTAGTGTACTAATATATTTTCTCTAGACATTTTGAAAGCAATACCTTATGTCTTCGGTAGTTTACTTTCAACCTTGTGTTGGAGGTGTTTTTTCCCTTCAGTTCGCTGAAGAGGGCCACTTTGTGGCCGAAACACGCGTGTTCGACGCTATCCTCGTCTGCGCTCTATCGTTTCAGATTCTCCCAGAAGTTGGGCCCTTTGAGTGCGTGTGTGTGTGCTTCTTGAGTGCTAGTGTGTGTGATTGGTCTGTGCTCGTCCTTCGTGGATAATCACAGAGTGTATGCTTGTAATACATTCTGGTATCCTTAACGGGGTCTTCCTTACAGCCTCGTGAAGGATTACATTTCCACCTGGAATCTTTAACGAAGTCTCACAGCTTCGTGAAGGATTCCAGACAGGATAGTGTGTGTGTGGCTGTGTGTGGTCCCTGGCGTGGATTAATTTCCCGTAAACCACCACAGAGGGTATTCTTGGTCGAGAGGTTGTGGTTGGTTCCCACGAATACCAACACAACAATTTGGTCTGACGAGAGTTGCGACTGTTTTTTACGGCCAGTGGAGTTTTCCCCCTTATTATTATTTAATAGCTTATGATGTAGGCCTTTCTTACGTTGTCTAGTAAAGTGACGTCATTTTTGGCCTTTAAAAATAAGTATGCAATTGCAAGTTTTCAATGTGTTTTCCCTGACATAAGAATGAAACGATTTCAGATTTTCCTTCTAGTCTTACGTGGTACCCTGCAAGCCACCACTAGGGTGTGTTGGATGGGGAGATTCAATACCAGACATACCTACTTCTCTTTCCTCTGAATACTATAATAAAATTTGAATATTAAAGGCACAAAAAGCTTATCGGATAATATTTTGAATGTTTTTTCGTTATTTTATTGTTTTCAAGTTTCTCTGTAGAAATCTTCTCTAGTCTAGTGGTCACTACATGTTAAAATATTAAAAATTTTACGGAATTTTTCTATACCTCGCAAAACCAATGCTGGCATATCTGTTAAACAGTCTTGATTCCTTTGCATAGTGTCTGAGATACTGCGGTTAAACGTCACCAATTGATCACGTAAGATACTCAAGTATATTTTTCATGACTTCTGCTTAAAAAGATTAACTTCAAATGTAACTCAATCCCCCGGGATCCTAAACCAAAATTTCAAGATTTTCTTATCTTATTTTTAATCTTGAGATTTTGGATCGATTTGTGGAAAATAAACACGATGTAAAGATTGGATATTTCTACACCAAAGATGACTTCTTGAAGACGGAAACAAAGTATTAATATATTAATTTTAGGCGTCAATATGCTTCCATAGGATACCTCCTCTTTGAAGAATGTGAGTCGTTTTGCGGTGTAAGTAAGATTTAGTGTTGGAGTATTTTGTTTAGTTATAAATTGACACCACTTCTAAATCTACATGTTAGCTACCACCTCACAAGTCTTTGCAGGGACGGATTACAGGAAGCGTTAAGTCACCAGCTATTCTGCTCTCACTCCACTTATTCCACAAATATATTTCACTTCGTGAAATAACGAAAGGAAACATGGAAGGGGCTACTAAAAACAATTCATGTAACATCCCTTTTAAACATTATGAATGTTATACAGTTAGTAATTATTCCACGGACTACACTATGAAGACAAATAAGGAAACATATAAAAAAGAATGTGCCCACTTGCAACGTAGTCGCTGATTATCTGGTAGCAATCTACTCATACCGGACGGGAAATTCACAAAAGCTTTTGATCTACAACTTCATTTACACGACACCCCACCAGCCATTCCAAGGACGCATGTGGGGCTTTAGAACGTCAACCATGAAATAAGTTGCAGGGGAATTTAAATTGTATTTTTCTAACTATACTCGCCAGTGCTCACCCATTTCTGTTTTAATGTCTTCCCTTGAGGTTTCGTCGTGAATAGTACGCGGGAAAAATGAACGCTTGAATCAATCCATTCTGCAGCCTATCCCTCTTACTTAGTGACAATTTTTTCTACTGACAATTTATCGTAATTGGAGGGTTGAATTATATCTTCTATTTTGGATGCAAAACCCCGACTTAATCTTAACAATATGTTTAAATCTACATGCACATATGTTTCTGAGTCTTCGCGTATCTAAAGTTCCTCATCCCAGATTTATCAATAAATTAGTGACGCTTTTTAATTTTTTGTGCAATTGTTTCACGAAAGTGGTACCCATTCTATCCAACTTGGTCACTCATCATTTAAGTTCCAAGTCCAAAGGAATAAAAAAATGTATTCATCCATGGTGACATCATGAAATGAGGAATGATCTCTGTTTGTGTCGATCCTCCATCACGGTTCACGAGAATGAGCTAATTATTAACTTTGCTACACTATTCTTTTCCCTTAACAGTTCTGTAATTTGATTTATCTACATAACTAAAGACATTATAGCATGCACATTGTTGCGACAAATCTTGAGCAAGATTTGATGCCTCTTTAGGTTCTAAATATATTGCTCCTTGGTATGATTTTCTTTTTTTTTAAGCCTTAGCTCATAATCTCATTTAGCTTAGCGCATAAACTCATGTATCTTCTTCAGCATTCTTTAAATGTTTTCTACATCCCATTATCAAAATTTAAATTTTTTTTAAATCTTTGGGAATTGTGGGAAAGTTACCTAATTGCATGTGTGGTCAGTTCCATCTTGTCGGAGGGTAGATGTGGGAGGCGAAAGATTTGAACGTGTTGAAAGCGGCGTGACGTCATTCAATTTGGTTGCGTCGGGGTAGTGGGCAAAGGGAGTGGAACGACGTAAGTGACTTTCAGGCGCTGTGACTCATCTGTGTTCCCAGCCGTAATGTATAGTGCGACAATCGGGGAACGAGGAATGGATCGTGGAGGGCTACATATGGTTTGAATGGATCGATTAACGGGCTGCCTCAGATGATTCAGTTTCCCTCTGAGCATAATTGATTTGGGAAAATTATTGCCTAATCATTGACTAATATGAAAATCATGAAGTTTATCTTCGGGCGGGAAAATTCGCTCGTTACGCAGGTACGTAACACGTGTTCGGGGATGAAAGGGCTTAAAACGGGTTGATGAACAGCACTTCATACAGTAATGCGTTTGGGATGCGATCCTGGGCAATTTAAAAGCATTACGACTGAATCATGACGAAATAATCGATGCAAAAATGTCTCTCTGCTCCTTGTGTATGCTTCGATATCAAGTGATTCGCATCGCTGGTTGAGATTTTATTGACTTCAGTGAACATGATCAAAGAGGACAATTTATTCTCTGCGTGTGAGTGTAAAACGTATATCGTTTCTGTTTGCGAAGGTTTATCATAGTAATTTGGTACAACTAATGGATATTTAGGATAAAAGTCTATCATATTGCATCATTGAAGTTTCCAAAACGCTAGGATCTTGATGATCTATATAGTGTATGATTATTACCAGAATTTTAAATGTGTTAAATCCTCATAGCATATATTGGTACGATAAATAATTCTTAGTTGAGAATACCTATATGTCCTTTTTGCGTCATACGAACAAATTTTCCAGGAATTCCGATCCAAATTATACCTACGGCAGACCTAAATACTCGTACATGTTTTCAATGTGAAGGTTAATTTCAATTCACGCGGAAGTACATGAACAAAGTATTGCATAGCCGTGCATCAATATTGAATTCACTAAATCCTCTCGTCGCAAATATAAATGGAAATTTTGCAGTCGATATTTGTATTTTATTCCAAAAAAAAGCAAAGGCTTCGTCATGTGAGGATTACAGAACAATAAGTTTGATATCCCACGCAGCTAAAGTTATTCTCAGGATCATCAACAAAAGGATAGAGAGTAAGGCAAATGATTACTTAGGGGATGATCAGTTTGGGTTCAGGAAAGGAAGAGGTACGCGTGATGCCATTGCAGTAATGAGATCACTAGTCGAGAGGAATATAGAATACAATCAGGACGTTTTTGCCTGTTTTGTAGATTTCGAAAAAGCGTTTGATAGAGTGAATTGGGAAAAATTAATGCGTGTATTGCAGAAAATAGGAATGGATTGGAGAGACAGGAGACTGATCTGCAACCTGTACATGTCTCAGACTGCTCAGGTGCGAGTGGGGAACGGAGAGTCCGGATGGGCAGTGTTAGGAAGAGGTGTAAGGCAGGGTTGCCCTTTGTCACCGGTACTGTTCAACGTATATGTAGAGGAAATGATTAAAGAGGCATGGGAAGAACTGGAGGTAGGAATGAAAGTCGGAGGGGAATTCGTAAAATCGGTTAGGTTTGCTGATGACCAAGCATTAGTTGCTCAGTCAGCCAAGGGGTTGCAAGCATTGTTGAGTGAATTGGAGGTTCAGTGCGATAAATATGGGATGAGAATCAATATGAGTAAAACAAAGGTTATGCAATTCTCTAGAAAGAAAAAGGCTAAGCTAAATATTAAAATAGGCGGGGACAAAATAGAGCAGGTAGAACAGTTTACATATCTCGGAAGTGTTTTGGACCAACACGGTCAAAGTGCTAGGGACGTAAGGAGAAGAATTGCGCTAGGCAAGGAGGCTTTCTCAAGGAGGAGGGAGTTGATGACGGGGACGTTGAGTAGGGATGTTAAGACAAGACTCGTAAAAACTTTGATATGGAGCGTAGCTATGTACGGCGCGGAAACGTGGTCGCTGAAGCATGAGGATAGACGTAGATTGGAGGCTTTTGAAATGTGGGTGTGGAGAAGAATGGAGAAGGTGAAATGGACCGAAAGGAAAACAAATGAGGAAGTACTAGAAATGGTGGGGGAGGAGAGGGGTTTGTTGAGAGAAATCCTATGGAGGCAGGAGAAATGGATGAAAGACGTATTGAGCGGTAGTGGAATGTTGAAGAGGGTAAGAGAGGGGAGAATGTTGGGCAAGCGAGGTAAAGGTAGGAACAGGATAGGGATGTTGGACGGGATGAAGGGAGGAAAGAAGTACACCGAGATGAAGAGGGACCTGGTATAGATTAGTTTGCTTGGTGGGGAGTCACAAAATGGTTACTTGATAGTTGTGTCCATCCAAAAACCTACCTTAACCGGTAGATTACCTAATTATTATTATTATTTGTTTTTTCATAAAGTTATGAATCAATGTACGCTTTGATTTACCATTATTCAGGCATAATGTTTAGTGTATAGTTTTAAATTGCACTTGCGGTAATAAGATGTCCAAATTTTGAAACATCGTACCATTGGGTGATCATATTAAATGATATCTACAAAAGGTAGTAGGGCTGAGATACTTGTACATTTTTTTATAGAAAGGTTCCATTACGGGGATATGGTAAATTTTGAAAACAGATACAAACCATTAAATATTTATCATTCATATCTATATTCCTCTGCTGACATAGCAATGAAAATTTTATCAACCACTGTTTATTTATCTTGAGACTTTATAAAAATGATATTTATTTATATTTTAGAAAAAAATCAATTGATGACATTCCTCTTTACTCATAATATTTACCTTCCCTTGAAATGTTGCAAGATCTTGTACGTTCCGATGATCCCTAGAGCTGTGCTGGCGGGAGCAATAACATTGCTTTTGGTTGAACCACCCCTGAAATATGTTAGGTCGAAGGTTAGGAGCCAGATGAAAGGTACTCCACGCAGCGTCGGATCCTAAGTGAGGTGGCTGAAAAGGCGTCTGACCACCGTAGGGCGGCTATTGAGTGATGGTGTCACGTTAAAACACTAAGACAGGCAACGGGAATCCATCAACATTATCATTCCAAATAACATACTGATGGACATTATAGAGAATATGTGTCCTGGAACTACGGATTTTTGCCAAATCGGTCGTGTGTCGTGCCCGGCAGCGGGAGAGGCAAGGCTTCCGCGGTCGTCAACTCACGATACCCCTGCAAAGAAGACGCAGTAGAAGAAGACCGACTTAGTTATTAATAGGAACATAGAATGTTAGTACAATTTGAGGACAGGAAAATGATAGAATATAAACAGAGAGATGGAAAGAAGAAATATAGATACGATATTTTAGGTTGATGCGAGGTGATATGGAAGGAAAGCGGGGATTACTGGAGTGATAGTTATACGTGGGTGTTCTGAGAAATTTCCCACGCAGAAAATTTCAGAAAAATCCAGAACAAATGCCTTGAATATTTGTTAGGTCGGAAAATTTTCAGATCACCCTTGCAGAATAATATACAGTGGCAGGGACGAGAGTCAACAAAAGGCTGCCATAATATTGAATAAAGAGGAAGAAAAAGACGTAGTAAACATAGAAGAAACAACAGATAAAATAATACTATTAGAGATAAATGCAGAACCGACGAACTTGGTTATTGTTCAGAGATAAGTCGGGTTAGATAATAGTTGAAACAGATAATATCCAAGAGAGATGGAAGGAATATATAGAATAACTGTATGGTAAAGAACATTTGTCAAAAAGGTTAGACATAGAAAAAGAAAATGAAGTAGAGGAAGATAGTGTAAGTCTAGGCAAACTCGACGATGAGATTGAAGGACATTAACGGACATGAAATTATATAAGACCATTTTTGAGGGTGTACCACAATCCTGTAAAACTACTTGGAGGTTTAGAAAAATATGGGAGGAGGAGTCTACGAGTCTAGAGTCCACGTATATGGGCTGATTATAGTATATATGAGGATGGAATCTGGCCGGACGACTTTGTGGGAATAGTGTTCGTTTCTATTCCGAAAAAGTTAAAGGATACATCATGTAAGGACTACAAAACAATAAGTTTGATATCCCACGCACCTAGTATTGTTCCCAGGATCATCAACAAATGGATAAAGAGTAAGGCAAATGTTTACTTAGAGGATGATCAGTTTGGGTTTAGAAAGGGGAGAGGTACACGTGATGCCATTGCAGTAACGAGATCACTAATCGAGAAGAATACAGGATCATTACCGGACGTCCCTCCCTGTTTTTTTAGGTTTTGAAAAGATGACTGGAGGTAGGAATGAAAGTCGGAGGGGAATTCGTGAAACCGCTTAGGTTTGCCGATGACCAAGCATTAGTTGCTCAATCAGCAAAGGGGTTGAAAGCATTGCTGAGTGAATTGGAGGTTCAGTGCGATAGATATGGGATGATAATCAATATTAATAAAACAAGGGTTATGCGACTTTCCAGAAAGAAAAAGGCTAAGTTAAACATTAAAATAGGAGGGGAAAAAGAGAGCAGGTGGTACAGTTTACGTATCTTGGAAGTGTTTTGGACCAACATGGTCAAAGTAGTATGAGAATAAGGAGAAGAATTGATCTAGGCAAAGAGGCTTTCACAAGAAGAAGGAAGTTGATGAAAGGGGCGTTGAGCTAAGAGATGTTAAGAAAAGACTCGTTAAAACTTTAATATGGAGCGTAGTTATGTACGGCGCAAAGATGTGGTCACGGAAGTAGGAGGATTGACGTGGATTTGTGGCTTTTGGTTTGACGGTGGGGATAAGGATGGAGAAGTTGAAACGGACGTAAAGGAAAACAATTAAAAAGTACTAGGTATGGTGAACGAGGAGAAGGAATTGTTGGGAGAAAATCCTATGGAGCCAGGAAAAGTGAATTAAGGGCATATTGATCGGCAGTGGGATGTTGAAGAATGTAATGCAAGGTAGAATGTTAGGCAAACGAGGAGAGGGCAGGAACAGGAGGTTGGATGGGATGAAAGAAGGAAGAAAGTACCCAAAGACGAAGGGGGACTTGATGTAGGGTAGGTTGCTGCGCTGTTTTTTTAAGAGCCAAATAATAATTTTTTGGTTGTTGCGTCCATCCAAAACCTACCTTAACTGGTAGATTACTAAACAATAATATTTATAAGTATAATATTTTACTGAGTGTACTATAATTTTAGGAATATTACATAATTATTTATAATACTATACTATTGTCTCTCCTAAAATCGTGGAAGAAACGATATCATTAATATGAAAACCGGAAAAAGGCTTTATTGTATGTATAGTATGTGGAATCCATCATAAAGTCTCATAGTTTCGCAGACGTGCTAGTACTATGTTGGCCTTTCCTAATGTTTTTCTAAATAAACGCATTCAGAAACCTCTCTTTTAAAGTGCAGTCTCACGTTCCTGTTTTCACAACCCGTAATCCGACGAGAGAGGGTTTGCTTGTTTTCGTCCATCCACCGTCGATGAAATCGAAGAGGATAACCAACCAAAAAAAATGGATTAAGATTGCGATCTTTTTGATCGTTGACCTTTTCGGCGGTCACCTCACCCGCCCGAGCGCGAGCGCGTACACACACACACACACACACACACACACACAAGCACACAAACATGCACGCTCAATACGCACGACTACGTAGTCAGCAGAGAGCTTGTCAGTCCGGCGTGCGGTTTATTCCCTTCCTCTCTGCCTCACTTTTTTTTCATTTTTGTCAACCCCCCCTCCCCCGCCCTCCGCCACCTGGCGTGCATGTATCTGTGAATAATGGCACACGTGCACTTCACTTTTGCTCCTTTTGAGGGAACGGCGGCAGGGGAGGGGGGATTGCGCGGGAGGAGGAGGGAGGAAGGGCGGCCGGGCGAAGGAATGACAGAATGCGATGATCGTGAAAAGGACCCCGGGAGGCAATAAATCGCTTACGCTCAATTTGATGGGTGCGGTGAGGGCGGAAGGGGGTGAGACGCGGTTGTCTCCAGTTCATTCGCCGTCACCCTTCCTCTCCCTCGCTCCCACGTCACCCCACCCCTCCCCCCGGCACCGCTGTCCGAAATATACCGGGGAAACCCTCACCTGCGTAATGACCCACATGCCAACCTCTCTCCCGTCCTCGCCCTCCCTTACCCACCTCCTCCATCCCTCAGCGCAAAAACAACCCCTACTGCTCGCCCTCTCCCCACCACAATTCTCCTTTCCTCCCGAAAAAGGATTCGAAGGATCGTTCAATTAATCCAGCTTGACGTGGGGTCGTAATTTTTTCACGCGCGGATTAGGTTTCACTTGTTTTTCGTGTTTTTTATTATTTCCATTTTTATTGTGCTGCGGCCCGGCAGCGTGCGGTCTCATATTCATAGGGGGGGGGGGGTGGAAGCGGGACGTGGGTGACTGACAGCGACACTACCGCCATCCACCGTGGGATAAACGACTAGGCCCGTCCTGCCTGGATACGTATGTTACATAACATATCCCATCCATTGAGGGCTTGAGAGGTGACCGAATGTGTTCAGGGAAACAAATTGGGTATGGAGATAGGTTACAGTTTAATTTTATTGGTAGAGGAACACGATGCTTTTTTTTAAATCAAGCCAAAGCATGCTTGTAACAAGGGTAAATCCTCAATTAAAACTGTGTTCAGTTGAGACAATCCGACACAATGCGTGGATCGCGGATTTCGGTGCAGTATTTTTTTCCTAAAATACAAGTAAAGTGAAAAGATATTTCCACATGGTGTAAATTTTCATAATCATATCTGGATCTGGAGTAAACTTTGTGAGATAACACTTTGAAGTATTTTGTCATTATTCTTTCAACGAAAATTGAGTAATAATCTGTAATTTTAACGGGTACTTTTTTATAATACCTTTATATGAATCCCAAATATTTTACCCTGGAGGTCTACAGGGAGTTGTTAGAATGAAATTGAATGCATATGCGTCAAAAGTGAAAGTAACTCTTTTTGATAGGAATAGGGAAAATAACGATTCCCTCGTGAGGATGTATGTTGAAGTAATTTAGCACCCCATCCCAAAATGTTTGTGAAAAATGTTAAAATATAATTGATATGGTGGACGAACATGAAAGCTGTTAACCGAATGATCAGTACATATAAATTTTAATGTTTTCTAAGGTAATAAATGTAGTAATGTATACAATTGTGCTCCTTCTCACGTTATTTACTTCAGAATACGTGGGAACCCTAAAATAATCATAAAGGTCAATAAATGGGAATGATTTGTTTTACTTGAAGATATTTAACGGTAAAATTAAAGAGATTTTGTGAGATATAAGTGGGTTAATTAATAAGATTTAACTACATCACTAATGGGCAGATAATACATAATTTTACTGAGCTAGTTAGGTTATATTGAGCAAAGGAATGATATTCGAATCACACAACAGAAATACTTATGAACGTTGAGGAATGGTATGAGAGGTAAATCACAGGATCAATAGAGTACGGTTATATCATAAAATGTGTGTGCTAGTAGTTAAATTAATGTGTAAAGGTAAGGCAGGTTATAAGTTATATAGTGAAAGAGACTACATTTCTTGTCCTAACCTCAAGTCAGGCCATTACTGAAAACTCGTTTAAAAGAAATTAAGTGAATATTCTTATGAAATATTCAGCTTCTTGTGTTTCCTCTGTAATCGCAATATATATGAATATACTTATTAAAATATGGGAATAATTTAGGAGAAAAACCCAAAGGAGCCTTGTTTTGGTGGAACCAAATTTACTTTGAAGATGAAAATAAAATTAACCTAAAAGTATGTTTAACTTCGGATAATTATCTCGTTGAAAGACTTCCAAATCTTTTGGTAAAAGGTTCGTATCGTTTGGACGGAAATTTTATAGTACAAAGGAATAAGATAAGGCCTTGTGTTTAATGTGCATGGAAAAATTCCATCCCTCATGAATAAAACTAGATGTCCGTTCCAGTCTCAAAGAAGACTCGTAATATTTGCGGTCTCAAGAAATCCCTTTTCTTTAGATTTGCTCCTCAAAGCTTTTGGAGGAAATGATATCATTCAGTCTGTTTATATTGCCAATCTTCTATCATTTCACCACTTCTTTCACCTCTCTTTACAGTCGTGTCTTATTAGAAAAGGAAAGAGGAGAGCATGGATACCAGATTCATTTAAAAAATATTTTCATTTTGTTAGATGTTTTTGCTAATAAGTTCAAAGTATTTTTAGACAGGCATGTACCTAATTCATTAAGGTTCACTTCATCACAATATGTTTGTATTTCGAAGTTTACCACGGCATATGCAATGTATTACTTGTGCAGGAAATTATACATGTGGAAGATTAATATTCTAAAAGATAAATGTTAATGTTAATGATAATTAAATGTGAGTAAAATATAAAAATGTAATTACAATTCTCCTAAATGATGCTGTAGTAAGGAGTATTTCTAATTGTAAATGAAAAATACGTTCAACACATTTTTTCAAGATGACACTGCAAAATATCACGTAAAGTTTATTAAGTAATGCTTTTCTTCACCTTTGATTATGAAATGTTTTGAATGATTATACTCTAATGACTTTCATAAATGGGTCTATTATTTTTAGTTTATTCACAGCTTGATTACAGAATAATATTATTTGAAGCATGGTTTCAACCCACAAAAGTAATTAGTAGATATAAATATATTTTAAATTTTGGTCTCTCACATCTATTATAAGTCTATCAGAATTAATTTCCTTCTTTTCACCTGCCTTCTCCAACTGCTCTTCCTTACTTAAATGATGCTTAATATGAGTAGAAAGGGGCCTAAACTATAGTCATGATGTCTTTGAGTACTTTGTGGTATTTGAGAAGGCGTTTGACTGTGTTGAATGGGCTAATTAATGCAGATATTTCGGTATTAAAAAGTGGACTAGACGGATAGAAAAAAAATTACATGAATCATAAAGCATATCTAAGGGCAGGAAATTATGAATTGGAATGAGTAGTGATTGGAAGGGGAGTGAGACAGGTTTACCCGTTATCACCGGTACTTTTCAACAAATGCGCCGAAAAAATGTTATGGGCAACATGGTAATGGCTGGAGCTGGGAATAAAAGTTGGTGACGGGATAATTTTTTCGGGTCTGCATATGATCCATCATAGTGCGTAAAACAACCAAAGTATCGCATTTATTATTGAGATTTGACAGCAAAAAATTGAGATGTGTGGGGTTAGGCTTAACCCCAATGAAATAAAAGTACTGAGATTCCTAAGAAGTAAGAATATTAAATCAAATATTTAGTGCAACCATTTCAGAGAGTAAAAATCATTCGCCTTGACCGGGATTCGAACCCGGATCCCTCGATATCCGGCCGAGTGCTTTAACCAATTAAGCTACCGGTCAAGGCGAATGATTTTTACTCTCTGAAATGGTTGCATTATAATGCAAACATAGCGGGTGACTCCGTTAAAGTTACTGTTACAGTTTCTTGAAATTTGTCAAATATTCAAGTTGGAGAGATTAAGTAAAATCTGGTGGATTAGTTTTTTTAAAGCATTTTAGAGGTAAAGTAGTATTAGAAGAAAAATTGAATTAACGAGAGAGACATATGCAAGAAGAATATATGTGACGGCCGGTAAACAGAGTAAAAATGTGAAGAAAAGACTAGTGAAAATTTTATTTTGGAGCACATTGCTTTGTGAAAGTAACATAGGTCTTTGAGTCAAGAGAATGAGCGTAGATTGGAGACTCCTGAGATTTCGAAATGGCGGAGTATACAAAAAATGTGTTGGCCATGGGCAGAAAAAGCCGAAGTTTTAAATGGGTGAGCAAAGAGAGGAAGTTACAGGTGAAAATTCAAAATAGACAATGGAAAAAATAGAAGAAATATTGGACAGAGTATGCCGAAATCGTGATTGGAGAGGGAACGCTGAAAAACCGAGGTAGAGGAATTAAGAGAGTAGATATTACAAAGAGTAGAACGACATACAGCAGCTACGAATAAATAAAGAAAGAGAGGGGATTAAACCACGATACTTCGAAATAAATATCCGTCAGTGACCATCATCCAACATCCACCTTGAAAGTATTTAGAGTAACTAAATTGATTGAAAGTATTTACTATCCTCTTCTATTTCAAAACTCTTCTTACTCTATCCGTACACCTTCGTGCTCACATTCCAAATTCTCCCGAAACTTATATTTTCCTCCTTCCTTATAGCTGGAAAATCCGCTGTTACAATCTGGTGCTCTAGCCAAACTCGCCGGAATGAAAATTTTAGGGTTGCCTAAGGTGGTCAGCAAAGGCGATTTCTAGTAAGAAAGACCGTGTTGCTGTGCTCTAAGTTAATCGCGCTCTTCGTAATATAGAGCTTCAGAATGTGTAGGACTCCTGAGTGCTCTCGGTACGTGCCATTGATTGAGCAGGCATCCATCGACATGCCGGCGCGGGTGAAGCGGGGATTCGGGGTGTGGGAAGAAGGACGGTTTGCGGTGGTGGGTGGTGTGGCATATCGGGCGACGCAAGAGCAAAGCCGGTTACGTTTACAAGGCAGACAAGGGAGAGGGGGTCTGGGGGAGTCGACTGCAAACAGTGTTTCGATGCCAAAGGGAATTATCGAAGGGACCCAAGCGCCTTCTCTACATCCTTCCCTCTGTCTCTCTCTCTCTCTCTGCTCTCTCGCGGGAAATCACGGCGAGTGCAAACGCGTACGACCGACACGCGCGCGTACGCACACACCCAAACGAGCGCGCACACAGCACACAAGATCGGGGCCAGGCACGCACGCTTGAGTAAAATGCGCGCACACAACGCGGTTGGGCCAACACCTTGAGGCGAACCGCCCTCACTCGCGGGGAATAGTGGTGATGAAAAAAACTACACGCGCGCCACCCAGAGCCATTCGGATTGCAGTGTTTGAAAAATTCATCGACGCCGTAACTCGTTCAGGGAGTTTGGCGTCTTGAACGACTTTACTTTTTTTAAATTTCCGTCGTCCTCTTACGGCCAGTAGTTGACGGTATTACTGTTATGCACCAGTTAATTTTCCAGAGCAATACATCGGGTTGATTGTGGATTGCGGTCGAATCCGTTTGAATTTTTGTATTAGGCTATCCGGTTTTGGAAAATATGAAAAATATGGATCGACTAAGGAAGTTAGATACCGTACTGAAAGTCTTAAAAGGAGATATCATATGCTGTCCGCAAGAAAACTTCAGAGAAATAAAATAAATGTTTAGGAGGTATGAAATTTAAAAATACAAAGCTCAAAAATATATCAACAAAAACATACCTTCATGGAGATAATTCCTAAGCTAAAAGTGTACTATTACACATATTAGTAATCATACAGCAGAATATTGGTAAACGATAACGTATGATCGTGCACAATTTAATTTATAGTAAATTATTGTAGCTGTAGTTGAAAAATATAATGCTTCGGCAGGGTAAACCAAAACTGTGACAATGAAATTATTGAAATATAATAGTGTTCATCTGCGCGTCCAAAACGCATGGAGTTCCGGAAAATGGATGTTCAAATATTGTTGCGAATTTCGTTTGAGTAATAGCGGATAAATTGAAAGGATTCTACGTAAAATCATAATATGGATCAGTTTTTTAACGTTAACACAAATGACTCAACTGGGAAATTCTTAATGGGTTACGCATACATTTTTCGAATTATTTTTGCGTCTCCAGATGTTTTTGATGCCTGAATTGCTTTCAAAATCTTGAAAATCACTCGTTCTTTTCTTCAAGTTTTTCAGTGGACAAACCAGTTGAATTTTTTTGGAGCATATGGACTTTTACTATTACCATGCCTAAAACTCAGACTCGAGCATTTAGTGTGAACAGAGGAAGGTGCTACCAATCCAAATAATCTGGTTAGATATTTACAAAAAATAGTTAAATATTTAAAAGAGGAAGACCCAACTGCTCGATTATCAGACTGGCCTTTTCATTGATAACATTCAAAACGGTCATTAATTATGATCTTGGTTTGCTTACTTTTATTTTGGTATATTCTCTCTTATAGACTGTAAAAATATAATGTATTGATCTTAATTCATTGGAAGTTCACCGATTAGAACTGTTTTTGTGCAATTCTGAAACATTCATTAATATTCTTGGTTAGCATCCATTGATTTTCATGCGGTATGCGGTTTGGTGATCTTCCAGCTTGTTCCGTTATAAAATTAGACTCATAAATTGTATTTAGTAGACATAATAGAAGATATTTTATTGATTGCCTCACATTTGGCAATAGGTTGTGAGTCTTCTTGAACGATGTAAATCTCGTCGTGACATTGTCTCAGGCCAACATCCGCGTAGAGCACCAACATAGAAGACAATTTGCTATTTTGACTAGTGTTTGGAAGACTTAAATTTAAAGCAACAACATTAAAAGTTATATAAATCCTAGGTAATTTTGTTTTAGCAAACTCTATCTCTTAGCAACGAAATATCAATAGGATTATAAAGTATTCAGTAGAAGTACGTATCGGAACTGTACTCAGAATATACTCGTCGCAGGGGACAAATGTTAAGTCCATCAAAGATCATATTCTCAGCGGATGCATGACTAAAATATGCAACACCTGTACCTGGCATCCACTCAGAAGTAGAGGACTTCAAAATGCTTGCACCGAAGCTGATCAAGGATATTTGGTTGTGCTGCACCTCTGTTCCTGGTGGAAAAATAGGTGCAAAAGCTGCCATCAGCTTCCTTCAACACAATCCTTCCCCTAAATCAGTCAAACCTGTCGGAATTTGGTTTATCCTCTACAATCACCAGTTGAAGGCAAGCTCGGTGGTCTTGAGCGTATCTGGCCACTTATCCGGCTCTGCTTCGCACCTGCATACGTAGTGCGTACTCGGAATCTGGTTATTCGATGTCATTGAAAATTCGCCTGACGTTCGCTTCTGTGATTGCAGACGGGTTGATGACATGTGAACCTTCGGGAAGAAATGCGGAATATGTTAAATGTCTATGAAGCTTTTTCTAATGATGTTTTCAAGATATTTGAAGACTAACAATTCATTTTTTAATATTTCTTACTCTTTTATGCTTCAATTGACCTTTGATAGGTGCTGACCGTCATTTTTCATATTATGAAATAAATTAACTCAAGTAAAGTCAGCATAATGTGCATTTAAAAATGCTTCATTCATATACCTAGAGTTTTGGTGACTTTTAATCATTATTTTCTGCTTACTGATGATAATCATCGATGAAATAACGGAATATATTCTGAAAGAAGAAAGAATTGCGATGTCTGACAGGTTTGTGTTTTAGTATTCCTTTGTCCATAACGATCCAGCTGTGATATAAAGGGGTTTTTCGGGTGACCTCCAGTATAAAAAAAAGAGTTCAATATTAAAAATGCTCAAAGAACATGGCATGATTGATTCAAATTTGACATCCATCATTATCAGTTTTTCCTTGACAGTACCGTCTACTTCAATTTGCCTCATATGACACATTTCAATCTCAGAGGCGTAAACTATTCCATTACATGTTTAATTGTACTTCTCTTGATGCATAAATTTTACACCAAAGTCAGTCTATACTCAATTTCAATACACCTCGCCAATTTCCAATTCATGTTATTTCATTTTGATAACCTTTTATGTCTTGTCAGCATTGAATAGTTCAGCATCGCTGAAACAATCTCCTTTCATCTTTTATTCATTATTAATTTCGAGTTTTCTCACTGAGCTAGCAAAATTAAAAGCTACCAAAGATTTTGCGCTAACATTTTTCTGTTTCCGGTATTTCTTGTTCGTGACGTCTTGCGCACATGAGACTCCGCTATTTTTGTCTTCACTTTATTTTAACCTAGCCCCCTTTTTCTTTTATTTTCTGTTTTTTTTTCATTCATACCCATATTGCTATGTGCCTATTTCTCCATATTTCAATACTGTATTACTACAATTGGATTGTTGCTATATAAATGCATGTTTGCATCATCCTCAGTTTCCTTGTTATTATTCCATTTCTTTTAACACCTTATTGTTCCACCTTTTAACACCTTTTCCATTTCTTTTAACACCTATTACTGTCGTCCTTCACAGGATGGATCATTACACATCCACTGTCATATTTTTCCTAAGCTGAATACCTTGCTCATGTAGGCTCTGTAAGTCACCCAGTGAAGTAGAGAAGAATTTTAGTCCTCATATTGTAGTTTGAAAAGGTTTTGCATGGTTTTAATGTACTCATTGCTCTGATGAAATGTATACAGTAAAAGGAACACATGCCTCCATTCTTTCAAAAAGTAATTCTTGAAATGTGTAATATCTGTGATCCAAAGCGTTGCTTACAGATGGGGCTAATACAATGAATTACAGGCATTATTTACACAGGATAACTAGCGGGTACATTTTTATTAACTTAAAGCATTCTCAACCTGTATTAGATTTTAATTTTACATTAAGTTCATGATTCAACTTCGGCAGACGTTATTTTTTCTTTCGCAGATAATATGCTCTTCAAAACGGTATAATCTGTACTTTAAGATTACTGGCAAAAGCAATAAGCGTTGAGCTACATATAATTGAATATTGCACAATGAAACACAAACGTTGTTCTTCTGACCATTCAAATGAATAATCAGCATAACAACGAATAAGAGCTTTGCACGCAGAAATCATATGTAAATTTAAATTTAATATTGAATCTTTCTTATTTTTTCATGCAAATATAAATACTCCTTTCAGAACCAACGAATCAGTGTTACTCAATTGTTTTGTTCCGTTAATATCAATCATATGTGATGAAAAAGTGTACTAAACATAAATTTTCCACTACCATTATGACAACATTTGAAAATTATTTCTTTCTTCGTAGAATGGATATATTTTCTTACACAATGTGGGGAAGTGGAATATTTTTAAATAGGTTGTATTCATGTCAATTCCATATTCTGTCAGATACTTTTAATGGTAAATTTTCATTATTTTCTCTAACTTTATATTAAGTCTAGGTAATAATTAGGATTGTAAGCTACTGTATCGTGCGATAATATGTAAATATCTCTAATATCCATGATGGTAGAAAAAAGGTCATGAATTATCACACTATTTTCAAATTAGCCAAGTAAGTTTTGATAGGATAGCAGAATAATATTTCAAAAATTTAATCCACGACAATTAAAATAGATTGCCGAGTTTAAATGAACGACTGAAAGAAAAAACCTACGGGGTCAAGCGTATTCTCCCATTTCTATGGTTAGCATCTTCAGGCCAATCAATTGTGCTAAAAATTCATATACAGAAAATATACTTTTCATTCGAACCCAATAACCATTTCTCGTTATGTGCTGCAGTTATTTTTAATTTATTTTGTTCTGATAATACAATCAAATCAGTAGAGGGGAGGGAAATATTAATATAATAACTTTTTAATACCTATATGGAAAAATGAAGATATGACCCGGTATGGATGAAAAGTCAACTTTTAAGGCGAAAGAAATTACATTCATACGTTTTCTGCATGAGAACCGTTGGAATAGAAATATTCCTAATAATTAGTGGTCAATTAAATTTTACCAAAAAACAATATTTTCGGTTTTTTCTCATTTTAATTTTAATTATCGACTGAACTTCCGCATTAAAGTTGATTAAAAATAATTTTTAGATGAGTTCTTACCTCTATACGTAATGAATGATTTTCTTTAGGTTTTTCATTTGATTCAGGAACCAGCCTCGCGTGCTTAACATAGATAAAAATCTAATACTGTGTTTCCATTATGTAAGTTGGTATACGAAGGCAAACTTCATCACCATCTCCAACAGGTATCAGGTGCTATCGAAGGATAGCCCAGCGGTACCTGCAGCCCCTACCTTCGCTCCTGTAAGAGCACCACAGGACGCATTTCAGGACTTTTTTAGAATTTAGTGTTGATCAGCGTGTTGGTCTTCTTTGCAAAATTATGTAGGCTTAAATGAAGTGAGGCTCAGTGCCATTTAACACTAATCAGATAGCATTGGAAGGAAAAGTTTATAAGGGATTCAATGTTAATAAGAAGACGATTCTCGTTAAAAATTCAAAAAAACGTAACGGCAAGGGACCATTATCTTCATTGGCATTAAATTTCCGAAGTTTAAAAAACACAGTCGCGAAATATCATCAGCATATTCAAAGTAAAGGCAAAGATATAATTATTGGAACAAAAGCCTGGTTATCCACTGATATTGCCGACGATGAAATTTTCCCAAAATTCCAACTTCCATTTACAGAAATTAGAGAACAAATAAAAATGGGGGTGGCATCTTTATTGCAGTAACAAATTCTTTCGTCAGCAGGTCGGACATAAATACGGGCAGTGGTTTGGAAAGCGTTTGGTACTCAATCCAAGAGAATTTATGTCTGTACATTTTACAGAACGCCAATCGACAGAGACGATTCAATACTAGAATTAGATCAGCAAATCAAAGGTTTTTTATCCCATCGAAATGATCGGCACATTATAATCGGTGGAGATATCAATTTCCCATCTATTGACTGGAGCACATATAGTATTAAAACGGGCGGCAAAAACAAATATATCTGCGAATCGCTATTGAATTCTTTTACGTTGAACTCATTGCATCCACTTGTCACTTTACCAACTAGGAGTGATAATATTCTTGATTTTTGAGGAACGAATATTCTCGAAAAAGTCTTAACTATAGAATATATTTAAGATGTAATGTTTTCCACGTACAATAGGGGATCATTATAACATTGTTCGATTGCGGTAGGGTTATGTTCGGGTAAAATTATTTTGGTGTGCATTCGCCCCCTGCCTCACAGGGGTTATGAACAAATAAATAACAAATAAGTGACTCCGATAATTAAGCAAGTTGAATCCCGTTGTGGCCGATGTCTTGGGGAACTTCCATTTGTACTATGTGACACAGGCATCCAACCTTGGAGTTTTATTTCCCAACAATCGCCGTAAGCCGTAACTAAAAATCCGTGCGAATGATGCCTCGCGCTGTTCAGACAGCCAGTGAACTTATTTTGCCGCAGTTCACCACAGAAAGTGTTCTAACCACAGTCTGCGTCCTGGCGCGTTTGGTTTATTTTTCCTACACTGGTCGATCCGTGGCATGTGGTTAAGTTTTCGCAAACCTGTACTTAATATTTTAAATGGAAAATGTATGCATTTTTATTGTTTCTTATATTTTATTCAAGTTACGACTGTCACTATTGTTTTGCTTGACGCTATTAATGACGGAAGGAGGCACAATTCTTTATACTTGTGATTTTTTTTTAATTGAGTAGGATTTCAAATCCCAGAATTGACGTTTTTTCTCTCCGGAAAATTACGGCAGTTTTTAAAATATATCAATGATAATTTTTAATTTATGCATTTCTATTGCAGTCTAAGTTTAAAGAAAGAGAATTGTGTTAAATCATAATATCGTCATGTTTATCATGAAAAAGAATTGCTACGAGTACGTCACCAACCGGCTCTTATCATAATTATTTACATGTACTCGTATTTTGGATCGTCAGGATATACATTAAGTTTACATGAAGTCATTTTGGTTCCAATCACATAAATTACACAGTTTTAGGCGTAAAAAGGTGGATGTCCGCCATGATGGAAGAAGACATTTTACTTTTCCAAAAGAAATTTTTTATAACGACCTAGATTTCGTTACAGCGTAACATCACCAGTTTACATATGTTTTACTGTAACCTAGGTCGTAATGAAAACCAAAGGATAACCAAAGTGTCTTCTTCATCATTACAACCACATATTTCAACGCGAAATCCAATAAAGTTAGGGGAATCTTTGATAACTGTGTTTAGCCTTAGCCTTCACATGCCTTCTTGGAAACGCTGCAGCGCTTTCAACTATTATTAAAGTTGTTTGTATATATTACATTTATGAAGGGCAGTAAAATGAAAACCGAACACCCGCTACAACAATCATTCCGGGCATCAACACGGACTTAACCCAAAAACTGCGTGCGCCTGTGAGTTGTCACATTAGAATTCTCCTACCACGTCGATGGCAATATCGACACGTATCAACAATGTTGCCACCTTTCGCGCACACTGTGTGTCATGCGGGGGTTCCTTTTTCATTTGACTGCTCCTAGTAGTTTTCAGAAAAAAATTGATACTCATGGCCGTACCTCTTTTGTGATCACTGTAAAATACTTAGGGTAAATGACATCCTAGTTTTTACATCATAGTTATTATGTTAGTACATCATATTATGTTATTACATCGTTTTATGTTTTTACATCATAGTTATTATGTTTTTTTACGGCCAGTGGAGTTTTCCCCCTTATTATTATTTATCATAGTTATTTAACATTTATCACAAAAATACGACATAGTAATTCTTGTGCCGCTGACCGCTGAAATTGTGGCGTTGCTCGTATTATTTTAGTAGGTTTCATTTGTTCATTCAAAACACAAGAGAAATATTTTGTATATTTTTATGTTATAAAGTGACAATAAGTACTTCTTTAGCTAATTATCTGGAGTGAGAAATATCCCTCCCATATTTTCCACTTAGGATGAACGAATTTGTATAAACATACTTAAACAGCATTATCACTATTTATAATTAAAACAAATGCAACATAGTAAATATTTTCTGTATTTCATGTTTCTTATTGATAAAAAAATAGCTCAAATTCATAACTTCCCATTTTCCTACATTATTAACCTAATCTATTGTTCGGTGAATCCTCTCTAAAAATCTTTCTTGGAATAATATCTTATTGTTTATATTAGGTCAAAAATCTTAAATTCTTTCATGGTTTTAATATTATTAGTTCTTTTCAACACCCACGGTCTAGCGTAATGGTACGACATACTTTTACCTATCTACTAACCCTCGCTCTGGTTCCGCTTTGCAATTCTTGTGTATGTGAAGTACTGACCCCACTACCAACTACGTACTATATTTCCGAAGCTTTCTGGATAAAGGAATCTGAAATTGATTGCAAGAAATTTTATGATATTTCTTTATCACCGGTACTGTTCAACGTATATGTGGAGGAAATTCCAGTGATTTTGTAGAGAGAGAAAAAATCGTAAAAAATGTATGACCAAAGAGTTTTGTTATCCATTCACAAGAATTTGTAACGTTTTATCATCCATTCCCATTCCATGTCATTTGTAAAATGTGTTCAGGTTAGAGGTTTAGGCTAGTTTTTTTCAGTTAATTAAAAATGTACAATTTTCCACAAAATAAAATTTAATACGATCGGTTTCAATGCAACTACATCATTATCTGGTCTAGAGATGTAGTTACATTGAAACCGGTCGTATTAAATTTTATTTTGTGGAAAATTGCAAATTTTTAATTAATCATCATGTTCCACTATATCATGCCTGAAACTTCTCTTTTTATTTTTTAAAATTTTATATATGCAACTCAATTCTACAACTTGACATATATTTTTATCCCTTTGATGACCGAAGGATCCTTCCTTACCCTTAACAGAGACACAAAAGTTTCTCACCTATTTACATTTTTATCAGATTAAAAAAGACTTAGAAGGAATGCGGAATTTTTCCCCGCCGGCACAACAGTGAAACGATCAACTATTGAAATACACCTGTATGTGAGCCCAAGCAATGGTTTTGCTTGGCCTCTTACGTGATCTTTGCGGGATTCGATGGAATCGGAGGGCCGTTGGGTGATTTTCAAAATAGGAAAATGGAAGACGAGGTGGGATTCCACATATTTAAAATTAATTGCCTTCATTGCCTTTGAAATACTCGGGAATTGGATTGACAGAAGGGAGAAATTTGGACAGGAGGGTGTAGGTGAAGGGAGAAGGCGATAGCAGATGTAAGGAGGCTTAGCAAGAGAGCCGTCGAGTGTGGAGACGTCGAGAGGAGAAAGGGGAGGAAGAAGAAAAGGGCTTGGGGATGAATTGGGGTGGACGAGAAAGTGAGATGGTGCGGGTGAAGGGAGGGTGGGAGGTCAATTGGGTGTGCGGTAAGTCTCCAAATTAGTTTTTAAGCCATACGATAACCACGTGGAGACCGAGGCCATGGCAAACATTCTTCAATTGGTCGGGTGAAGGGGGCTTCGACGGTTGGTGCGGCACCGGAGAAACGAAAAAGAGGGAAGACCGGGGTTTGTTGAAGGCTTTCGGGCCAGGGCAAGGTGGGCGGCGGAGAAGGAAGAGGATTGCTCTGCTGCGGTGTTCCGTAGTGTGGGAGTAAGGGGGAGAGAGAGAGAGATCGGAAAAGGGCTCCACCCATCCTCCAACCCCATTAGACTCTCTTCCCTCCCCAGTTTTTGAAACCCCCTCACCATAAATGGGTTCGGTCGGTGGGCTTTTGAAGCCCTTTTAGCAGAATGTGCGGGGGCATTTGCAACTGATCCTCATCTCCCCCCTACTCCCTCTAACGTACATTCACCCTCACGCCCTCTCCCTTCTCTTGGCCCCAGCCTTCTCCCTCCTCCTGTGCCGGCCGTGGCGGCCGCGTCGTGTGGCAAATGCCCAGGGCCGAACTTTAACTTTGGCACAGGATCCCGACCGACCTACTCTCTCACCTTCTCCTCCCGCTCCTCTCTTGGCTTCCCTTAGGTACTCCGCAGTCCCTTATTTCTCCGCCTCTTCTCATTCCGCGCACCCTTCCTCGCCCTGTCTCTTTCTCCCTCCCACCCTTAGGTCTGCGCTTACTTTAAACAGGATCTCTGGCCCATCCTCTCGCGCTTCCCTCCCTACTCCACTCTTCACTCCTTTCTTCCGTCCTCCACAGCCCATCATCTCGGCCGCATCGAAATAGGCGGGGAGGACCTCACACAACTCACCTCGTTCCCTTGCGTCCAGGGATCTTCTCTCCCGGCTTGGGCTCTCCTCTTTATTTCTTTTGTTTATTCTACCATCTCCATTCTAAATCTCCACGCTTAGTTGACCATATATTTTATCCGCCTTCTGTCTGTGAAAGACAGTCCCTCGATTCGCCTCGATGCTTAATAGGATAGACGCGCGTAAAGCATATTTATATGTATTGTTATGATTTCTGGAATATTTCATTTGGATTTTTCTATGGAATTTGGATCTTAATTACTCTGCTTTTGCTCACGTAAATGTATGTACAATAATTAATGCATCTATGTCTATTCTGGTATGCATATTAATGCATGAAAACTCGCGAAATTGCGAAAATATATGTACCTGTACGATGAAGTTTGTAATCCATCTTTTTAGTTATATACTTTTCCTTTACGAGTGAGTGCTACTTCTCTCAGAAATCGATGAAATTTGTCAACATTTTCATGTGACATTTAGGCACGAAGCATAAAAGAATGAATTTGGTAGGAACGTATTTGAAAAACATCAAATTACGTTTTACACCTCAAGCACTGGGAAATAAATGAATATATCTTAACTGTATTTGCATTTATTTGGCTATTTTTTCCATACCGATATTCTATCCGATTCATCTTGTCTTCATCCCTTTTTGTGGTTAATATTTGTGCTAAACGTTATAATTTGCCCCAGAGTTTTTAAAATTTGAGTTCCAAACATGTAAGTGTGTATTATTGAGGGTTATTTGATTTTTTTACCTTATTAAACCCATTCACTGCATTATGATTGCGGTAAATGAATCATCACTCTACGTCCCACTAAATGCATGCAATTTCAGGCGTGTAATTGCACTATCTATCGAATAATACGCCTAAAAGGAATCCATTTTCCTTAATTGAAAAATATTCCTCAATATTACTCTGAATTAAGGCTGGTAGAAGCATTATCGCATACAGTATTAAAATATATGTATTCTTATATCTATAACTGCTGCGAAATTTGATTTTTGTAAGTTGAAGAAAAAAAATAATGTATTTATCCTACAGTCCCTTTTCAAGCCAGGGTCAGATTGAGATCTTATATTCCGCAATTACGATTAAAAATATATTCAATCAGAAGGCGTAATTGTAAGCAATGAGACTTTGTCCTATATTTTATTTATGTCTGGGCTTTTTCATCAGGTTAACTAGAGTGCTTAATTACGAGTGTAGATAAAGGAGGAATTGAACTACTCATTAACGTAATTAAAATGTAATTTATGGAAACAAATTGCTTATTGCAGTGGATCTCGTTCATCACACTTTATTCGTTGATTTATTGTAGCAAAATATGCACACCGCTGAAGGGCCGGAATGTGCGATAGTTTAAAAAAGCTATTTTTTGTCATTACGCGGTGTTCGACAAGCTATAACTCGTTTTTAAATCCTCGTAGTTACAAATTAAATTTTAATATTTTGCAAATGAATCGGCTGCATTTCGTGCAGCACAGCATACGTGAAATAGGATAATCACATTGACAGTGAAATGGACTTCATTTTCAAATGCAATAAGCGTATGCGCTGATGCTCTTTCATGGCAATAAGTTTGTATTAGGATGTCACTATGCGGCACATTTGACTTTAATGTTGCTCTCAATTTCTGGATTGAGAGTTTTTAATCATTGATGGCATACATTTTAATTGGGAATAATGATAAATATTTTTATTTATTTTTGAATTAAAATGTAACAGTATCATTGGTAAAGGAATTCGAAATTGCATAACACACACACACATGTATGTGCGCGTGTGTGTATATATATATATATACTAATATTAACACTTTGTGTTTCTATATATATATATATATACATATATATATATATATATATATATATATATATATATATATATATATACAAAGTCCGTATAAAATGCGACCCAAACCCAAAAGACGTTGCGATCAAACGCGAAGGCAATGTTGATCGCTTCTTCGATTGGGATGGGGTTATTCATTATAAGTATGTCCCCAAAGTACAAACATTGAATTGTCAGCAATATATAGAGGTTATGAAATGTTAAGACAGGCCATGCTGCGGAAGGGACCACGCGTGTGGAAAAACAAGTCCTGGTGCTTTCATCACGACAACGCACTGGCGCACATATCATCGATTGTTACCATAGTTTTGGCCAAGAAGAGTACCCTGGTGATCCCCCAGCCACCCTTCTTTCCTAATCTGTTGAAGCAGACTTTTTCATACTTTTCTATGTTGAAATCTAAATTGAAAGGACGCCGATTTGAAAATATTTAATACATCCAACAAAATGGTACCGCAGATATAAAGGCTTTCCTGAAAGAAGCGTTCCAGGTGGCATTCAAAACCTTGAGTTTTAGTTCCTGAAGTTTAATGTTTTTCGAAGATCCGATTGATAACGATACCAAATCCTAAAGTTTTAGTTTTGCACGATTGAAAACTAGAAAATCCAAACTGAATAGTAGCTTCCACTTTTAATGTCTCTAAAACTATATTTCTAACAAATTCCCAATATGATTGTAAAGTATGAATGTGATACAACATATTTGTCGTACAATATTTCTTTTACGTAGACCTCAGTCTCTGCAGGAACTCATTTACTTGTTGTGAGCACACATGATTAATTATCTAGGCTGTAAAATCACTCAAATCATAAATTTTAATATATAGCTAGGTTTTTCTAAGCGTCAGTTTATGATAAAAATGTAAATATTTCATATTCTTGTTTACATGTACATCTGTGTAATGTGATTATTAAGAATAGGAGGTAAAATATAAAAAAAAGGAGTAAATAAACCAAATCAGTTGAAATTGTTCCTAAACGTGTTTGTTTCCATAGTATCTTGGAGGAATGTTGACTTAGTAATTGGACATTGGGCGATAATTAATGTTAGTAGATAAAGAATTTGAAAAAAAGGGATTTGATGAGAGATATATTAAGTAAGTATTTTACAATTTATAAGATAAGTAAGGATTTTGATATTTACTTAGAATATCACACTTAAAGGTTACGGATCGGGTCTTTTATGAAAGAGATAAACGTAGAAAATAAATTAAGTGTTAAAATGATTAATAACCAAGTTAACTATGGCGAGAGAAAACAATAGCTACGCGAAATTTGCATAAGACAGAAACATCAATTATAGGAAATATTGAGGGGGAGTGGGTTTTTGACGGTATGAAGGCAGCTGGTCTAAGAAATGAAAAAGGAAACTATGGATATCAAATAAAGGGAGAAAAAACGTACCACATATCACAATATGGCTAATAAGAACAATAAAAAAAACCTAAATTAAATAGGCATACTGCCTTTCTATTGTTTCAGGCTCAACTTTGTGGCATACTGTCTGTCTTGGTGGCATACTATCGGTCTTTGTGGCATACTGTCTGCCAATCAATTGATAACATTAATCAATGATTAATTATGTGTTTACTCTTAGTTGAGAAATTCGCAGGTTGTCGATAGTTTCGTCGTATATGAATATTTTCATCCATATTCATTCATTCTAATTGAATTTAGACGATGAGTTGACCTGACGAGCAGTAAATGTTAATTTGAACGAAATATTGCCAAAAAGAAATAAACCCCACCCAAAGTTCCGTAGAAATGTTTTGACATTAGTGAACGCAAAGAGAAAAAAACTCAATAAATCGGAAATAAATGAAGTATGTGATTGGCTGGAAAGATAGGAGAGACCGAGGAGAATAGACACATTAGGAGCGAGGGTTTTGGGATAAGACTGACAAGGAGTGGAAACACATCAGTATGGAGGCGTGTTGGCTTCTGATACGTGGCAGCCAGAGGTGTGAGCCTGCCAATAATAGCAGCGTTGGCTGGGGCCACAGGACGGCGGAAAGGCTTCAGTGGTTTGGATGAGGAGAAAGAGGCAGCGGGACGACCTCTCCTTTCCTGTTCTTTTCGGAAGAGGAGGAAATGAAGTCCGAAGAGAAGTCTGGCAAGGAGAGCAGAGAGAATGTCTGAGGGGAAAGTACAGAACGCGAGAGAAAAAAGAGGACTGTTGGAAAGGGGTTGACAGAAACATAGAGAGAAGATGCTGATGAAGAGGGGTGATCTTAGCCAATTGAGGGAAATGCTGGGGTGCGAAAACATAAAAGGTTAAAATATATCGATTTAATTAATAATTTTCAATAAAATCGTTAGAATCGTAAATTGATAAAATCCTAAAATTTATGGTAATACACAAGATTATAATAATTTTCGCTGTAATTTTCTGTCAGAAAAAAACTTGAAGAAGCTACCAATCCGTGTTACTTAAGGTCAGTGAAATTATAATTGTATAACTATATTTCACATTTGTTTCTTTTTGGTATCTTGGCATCGTTACTATGCTCATTTTAGTTCGTGGGTGAAGATTCGGTAAAGTAGGTTTACCTTCTAAAGAGTAAAATAGTTAGTGAATCTTGATGAAGTAAAATATTGGAAGAGTGTATATATAAAAATATGGATCAATAAGTGATAAAATTTTACTGGCCACCATACAAGTACTTTCTTTATCTTCTTCTGAAGCAAAGTTCTTATGACCATAACAAATATTCACAAATAAAGAGTCCAAAACTTAGATCAAGTGCATCTTTTAATATTCATATTAAACTGCTGCAATCACTTTTAATCAGTCCATCATTATTATTTTCCGGGATTTCACACACAGGAGTTTAAGTTTTGTCATTATTATGGTTTTATTGATAAAATTCAACGAAATGATGGGGAAATTTCGGTATTGCCATTTAGTAGGTGTGACTCTAAGCATTTGAATTATGAATATGCCTATTTTGTTCTCTTACGGAAACAGTTATTTTCTTTATTCAAATGCAAGTATAAATATTACTCTCCAAAGGATATAATTACAGGGTCACACCCAAAACTGGTAGGACTGATTTTTTTCAAGAATTTTATTGACGATATACTTACATCGACTTAATAATCTTCAAAGTATGCTCCTTGAGCTGCTACACACTTAGTATAACGTTGCTCCCATTCCCCGTACGCCCGCTGGACATTTTCTTTGGGGATGCCGTTGATGACCCTCGTCGAAGCCTCTTGAACGGCCTTTATCGAGTGAAAACGTCGTCTCTTGAGCTGTCTTTTCATCAGGGGAAAGAAGAGGAACCCGTGTTGCCAGATCGGGAGAATAAGGAGGTTGCGGCAACGTGACAACGCCGTATTTGGCCAGGAGCTGTCTGACGACGAGCGCGCCATGGTACGAATTTTCGGCGCCATCTTGGCGCACACCTTGCGCATGGCCAAATCCTCTGAAATAATGCATTGGACGTTGAATGAAGACAGACCCAACTGGTCTGCAATTTCTTCACTTGTTAAGCGTCGGTCTGTGTTCAGGAGTGTCCTCACTCTGTCCACATTCGTGTCGGTTCTTGCCGTCGACGGCCGTCCGGAGCGATGGTCGTATTCAACGAGCTCCCTACCCTCTTTTAACAACTTATGCCACTGTGGAACGGCTTAAGGCAGTGTCCCCATAAGCCTGCTTGATCATATCGAGGGTCTCAGTTGCCGTCTTCCCGAGTTTCGCACAAAACGTCACGGAATAACGTTGCTCTAAATTTAGATTCATTTTGTTTTTCGACGCGGACAAAAATCTTGCTTCACTAAAAACGGTGTCCTCACTCAACGACAGTTCGCAGGCGACTGAGGTTCGTGTCGGTCTGTTGCTAAAAGTTCCCTCCATCTTACCCTGCCAGGCAGACCCCCCTCCACCGCTCCGTTCGGGCCAGAGAAAATCAGTTTTACCACTTTCGGGTGCGACCCTGTATATAAACCATAAACACAGCATTAACCCGAGGGTCGGTTTAGTACGTGATAGTAGAATTCACCCAGTACTAGGCCGGACGACGTGTGAATATTCACACATCAGGGTAGGGAGACCAGTTCCTTTCCCTGTACCGGTTATGGTTTCCCAGGAAGACGTGGTACCCGAAAAATCACAGCTTGGGTGGGGCTGCAGGTGCCCAGAGTACTCAGAGCCTGGGAATCGAAACCGGAACCCTCCGGTCAGTAGTCCAACGCTCTACCCCCTGGACTACCGCGACCCAAATTTTTTTTTATATAATATGCATATAGATATATGTATATGAAGTTATCACTAGCAAAAACTCAGGTTTTCGAATTTTCGGTGGTACAAGCCACCTCTCTCGAGGAAGAGAAGGAAGGAACTGAAGAGATCCTTCCTTCTCGTATGCTTAAAAGTAATATTTTCAGTTCTTTTGACTGCTTGAATAGATTTTAGGAGATAAGATACATCTTCATGTTGAGCAATCAAGCCAGCTTTGAAAGCGAAACAATTCGAGAAAGTAATGCTTAAGAGAAACTTGGCACGAGGCAGTTCCGATAAAGTGAAAGATAAAAGAGGAAAGAGGGAAGATAACGAATTTTTAAGGAGGGTGCCTATACCCGAATTTTTGCGGAAGGTTTAATAGAACTAGGAAAAGAGAGAGATAATTGGATGTCGTGAGGTCGATGGCATGAAAATAAGGGAGGAAAACGTTCCCATTACGGTAGGTTTTCGCTGATGTGATCTGGCTCTCTTCCATCTTCTTTCTCATTGTGCTACTTCCTAGTTTTGGCTGCTTCTTTCATGGTGTGTAGCCTCGTGCACAGTACGTCGTAGAGTAATGTACCGTGATAAGCAATTTTTCCGCTTCTATTTAGCCTTGTTAAATTTAAGTTAGCGTTAAATTTTATTTAGATGAAACTACATGCCAAGAGTGACCTATTTTCTTCTTACTGAATGTGCTCACAGTATTATTAAAGTTTTACTCCCTTTGGTCATTGCGGGGATTCTATAGCAACCATAATCATTGTTTTTCAGTAAAGTGACTAAAATCGTAAATGAAAAATATTTTACGGTATTTAAAAGTATTCTAGGTTTTCTGAAAGTACTTAGTACTTTCAATGGCATCATTTATTTTAATTGACAAGGAGTTTAATTGTCACAATAAAGTTTATACTAAAGTTTCCTTGTGATTCTCCGGTCTTAAGTTACATGAATAGGGCTCAAACGACTCGGGTTTAGATTCATTGCTTTCGGAATTTAGTGCCACGACCAGATGCTGAAGGAGATGTCTGCTCGCTTAAACATGAATCAATAAGTTGCTCGAAAGGACGGTCGAGGGGAATTAGGGAAACGTCGCACTGCGATCCTTCCTGGAACTGATGAGGCGGAAATTCATCCCCATGAATGCTCTGAAGGCCACCCAATCGTTCGTATGCACGCTACTTGTGGCATTACGTACACCCTTGCCAGCCCGAGGTAGGTAATTTGAGCTAATTGAATGAGAACGATATCATACAAAAGCCACGGGGAAAAAATTTGCGCGGGGGACGGGATGTCGGGAAGGCACAAGAGATGGGTATGTGTGGAAAGGGAGGGGAGGAAGCGGAAGAGAGAAGAAGGGAAACACTACGAGAGAAGGAAGAAACGGAAGACGACGGGGGTGGGCATAAAGGGAGCGGTAGGGTGGATATGGGAGGGTAGTGTGAGAGAAGAAGAGATGGAGAAGAAGAGTGGCGAAGCACGATAGGAGATGTAAACAGAGGAGATGGGAAAGAAGCGCGGCGGCGTTTGCGACCGGCATAAGTAATTCAGGAAGCTCCTTGGGTCGGGGAGAAAGGGACCCACTCACTCCTCGGCTCCCTTTCCACCACCGACTCTTCCTCCCACTCCCCCTCTAGGACACCCCACACTAGTTCCCTGCCCACGTTTCCCCCTTCCTCAACCCCACCCCCACCTACCACCCACTTCTACCTCCCCCTCCATCTAAACCTGCAATCCCCACGCTGTGTGGAGTGGGAGGAGGGTGGCACTTTTCCTCCCTCTCTCCCGATGGTCTCGCACTCCCCCCCACCGACCTTCACCCCAATTACAACCTCGGCTACCCTTTCTCTACATCCCCTCACCGCATCCATGCTCTTTTCCTCCCATGGTTTCCCCATCTCTATCTGCTAAACTCTCTCTCTCTCTCCACCTACCCATTTCCTCGAAAAACTCCTTCGATCGCCCACAATATCACTCCCACTGCGACAAACACATCATAATCCCGCTGTCACCCTTCCCCGGTAGACTTCGTTTCAGTTATTCTCTCCTCTCAGGCGTCGCAGTTGCAAATATCGTCAGAGCCCTGTTACCGCCGTACTTCCCTGTGGCATATAGTATACACCCATCGTTTTCTTTTATCTGCGGGCCGTTGAAGCATGCAAGGGAGGGAATAAGCGGGAATAAATTTGAATTTATATTTATCCTGCATGGAATTTTACCAGTCTACATACCGATTCACAGTTTCCACTTGATGACGCATGGACATATTTGTCAGAATCTCCTTCCACCTTTCGCATATTTTCAAATTAAACTTGTTTATCTGTTACTTCTTTTATGATCCCACATTCTTGTGTGACCAACTGAGGATTTCATTATTATACTTAATATTGTATATTGGTGTGCTGAGCTGTCGGAATTTTTTTCTCAGGTTAATAAGATCAGTTTGTTTTTCTTTCTTCCTGGAAGTCGTGTCGAGCAGGGAACAGGTATTGAGAAATGTTTTTCGAAGGGAAGAAGAGTGGAGTATATTACTGGGGGAGAAGGGGGCTCGGTTTTCCAGGAGCGTCTTGGTGGGATCACCGGCAGGAATTAGGGAGGAGCCAGTGGGGGTTTGTGGGTTGAGCGGACGCAGGGAATGAATTGGGGATTGGTCGAAGGAGGCGTGAGGCACGGGGAGGGTGGCTTTTCCCTTGGAGGAGTTTTGTCCGTCCGTGTAGGGAGTGAGGGAGATGAGCCTGTTTGGCCATGCGGCCGGGTGAGACGGGAGATTGAAGAGGAAGGTGGATGAAGATGGAGGCAAGGGAGGAGATAGGAGGAGTACAGAATAATAATGAGTGGAGGGACAGGTATTTTAATGTTCGAAGTTGGTACATAGCCTAACGATTTCAATTGGATATCGTAATAATGTCATTGTATCGACATCGCACTCTCAATAAAACACGTTCAAATTCATGTGAAAAACTAAAGTGAAGACATGAAGTCCTGTATCATTGCCAGATTCATATCGTATCTCTACGAATGAATGGTAAAATACCCACACGTGGATGACAATTTAGCTATGATAATGATCATTAAATATAATTCTGCTCTTCCTCATCATTTTCAGTACTTTTTTAATGCCAATTATTGTCATTTGAGGTACAATGTCGTGTATGCATCGAAATGTAGTACTAGTGTTAGAGTACAGTGGCGCACGTTTGTGCCTTATGTATGGCTGATAATGCTTAAAAATGGCAAACGACTCTAGTAAGTGGAAGGGATTGAAGGAAGAAAATAGTTTGGGGAAGACATCCGTTTGAAAACCGATGGAAAAAGAAAAGAGGGGGAGGACTCTAAGGAAAAAAATAGATTTCAAAGTTTTCGGAAAATTCTGAGGGAGAAATAATGGAATAAAGGCTTGCTGGCGTATCTTTTTTTGTTTTTTTGTCACTTTCCTGCCTAGAATTAAATATTGATGCCATCGCGTTGCAAATATTTGCGCAACGTACCCGCAAAAGTTCGCGATCATTTATTTAAGGAATCGGAAAACTTTTAATCCGATGAATTAAACCTCTTAATTGATAAGTCGAGATGGTATAAGGAGATCGGCTTTGAATCACCAAGGGGATGGGTTGATAAAATTTTAATTTCCCTTTAAAAGGGATATTTAAGGTATTTGATGTGGCCGATGGCGGGAGGGTGGCGGAGGAGATGGCATTTTTTTCCGCTTATCCCGGGAGTGAGAAGGGAAAGGGGCATCTTAGGAAGTGGATCAATATCCTGCCTCAGGATCCACTCTCACTAACAAGTTCCCTTATTTAGGTTTGAAAAAAATGGGCCATTTCAGAAGAGGATGAGGGGGAATCCCACAACATAGCGTAGCGTGCATGAACATGGATGTTATCTCAAAGCAATATTAAAAATATATCTCCTTCGTTTATTTCATATTCAGAGCTTCGACTTACTGTCGCCTTTTGAAAAATATTAATGATACCCTATTATTTAAATAATGGATGCACAATTTATGTAAGAATTTTCAAGAATGCCAGTGGCCCTGAATAACTATAAACATGCGTGTTGAAATTCTATTAACCCATACTAGAATTTAAATGCACAAGAAATATTTCTGAGTCATGTTTTATATGCTTTTTATCGTTACTGTTTAAAAAATTTAGCAAACGTTTTGTGGATTTGATCGTTTTGCTATTTAATTATTAAAAATATATACTACTTCTCGTACTTGCATCTGAAAGTTACTATTTTTTTAAAAAACCTTTTAAATTTTTACCTGGCACTGCACAAAATATGTTGTTCCATTTACATCATACCATTTGGGAAATGTACCACAAAATTAAAATAAGGGATCTTTTGTTTTCATTTATAGAGGTCAAAATAATTTGAATATCTTAATTAACCATATTTTTTTAATAAGAATGCCTATCTTGTGCTTAGAGCTCTTTAGTAAGTGAATTCATATTGCGTTAAAACTTTATTGCCGAGTTACTTGCTAAAACGTATTATCACCAAGCAGACGCCTAGTTGTACCACAGAATATATGGTCCAAAATTACTCGTGATGTGTAGCCTTCATACTAATTAATAGTTATATTCAGGGTATATATATATATATATATATATATATATATATATATATATATATGCAGTATCTGCATCTCCGTATATGTCAGTTGCCAAAAGTATGTATTGATGGAGCTGTTAGAAAATTTGCATTTTATTCCAATTCATTAAAGCATTGTTTTATGATCTTTAATTAATCGAGTTTATAAAAGATTGTGTCAACAGTATTCCATTTTCAATGGGTAATCCCGTAGGCGCAATATATGACAATTTATTTTCTTTTTACTTTGTAATCGAAGGTAACGCCCATATGATCAGTGAAAAAACCGTATTGCTGTTTCGCTAAATCGTACAGTATATTATTTTACTACTAATTTATTATTGGCTTATTTTTAAAAAAATCTCTTACTCTCTCCATGTGATTTCTTCAATTGCCCCATTCACGGAATCAACTCGTTTTCTGCTCGCGCAATACTGTGCGACATTTCTCATAAATAAAGTCTTTATCTTCTTAGTTACAAGACTGAAAAAAATAGTCAGTAAGATGTTCTTGGGATAGAAATGAGAAATTCTCATATTAAATTCCGATTGCAAAAATAAATTTTCTATTAAAAGGGGAATCATTCCTCCTAGCAAACAGTTGGGAAACTAGGCAAACATTTCTTAGTTTACAAAGGCTAATAAAATAGCCTTTATTTGTTTTGACGAAGAATAAACTATGCTAAGAGATTGTAAACGGTTGGAAATAAATCAAATCTCATATTGGGGATATTCATTCGAAAAGTATGAACAAATAGGGTCTGTGTTGGTACGTTGGAATACTATGAGCTGTTAACTCTTGGAAACGGAGAGAATTTTGGTTGGATACAAGGGGAAATAGAATTGATTTTCTTAGAAAAAAATTACAGAGAATTATAACTGGAAAACAAATGCTCTAAAGTAGGATATGAAGTAAAGAAGTTTTGATGTAGGCGCATGGCCAGAAGTGCCAAACAAGCAGATGAACTAAGCAATAGTTTGTGAAAGATTAAACTTGTAGGTAATTTAAAAATGTCTTCAAGGAAACATACAAAAATTAGCAAAGTTATGAGATTGGCATCTCGTAAATAAAACATCAAAAGCAGTGATGAAATAAGATTTGAACTCTGTAAATATATTTGAAATCGAATGAATAGAACGGATATATTTAGGAATAGGTGTACCCAGTTCTGCGTTACATTGAGGGCCTTTATATTAGATTAATTCCACAAAATGGCGCCTAGGTATAAAATAAGCATTTCTAAAATTGGCCCCGAGAAAATTATAAACGATGTATTAACCCTGCCTTGAAAAGAAATGAACCGCAAAAATATGATGGACCTAAAAAGGGCGTAAATTTGATGCATATATTATTAAAAAATTCTATTTTTATGTGAATTTTCTATCTAATATTCCTGATGGCATACTTTTCAACGCCATATTACCAATTGTTTGCAGAGGAATTAAGTATAAAATAAATTGAATTAATATTTGATGGCTGATTTGGTTTTGGAAACCCAATTACGCAATATTAGTTTAGTATTTTGGGATTGTTACCAAGGAGACTTAAATAAATGAAATCCCTTTAATCCGTATTTTTTGCAAATAAAAAGAGTAGGGAAAAACAAAGAAAAATACAAATGAAAAAGAAAAGAAGGGGTAATAATGAGCACCCAAATTGGGCCTCTAAATTAGCAATCACGAATTTAGACTAAACTTTATTTAAATTAAGTGCAGTTCAGTATTAATTTATCAAAGGAACTGTGGGATTACGGGAGGAAAGGATGATTTTATGCAATTTATCTGTGATGGTATCAATAGAAGATTGATGAAGAATAGATGATTTCATTAATTCCAAAAATATTTTGTCTGTGGTGTACGGAAATAGAAGAAAGTCGGTTGGCATCTAGAGCAAACGTAAATTACCATATTTTTGCGCATTAAGAGACCTGATTTATCGCATAGGAATTTGTGCAAAAAAAGCAAAGCTGTAGACAAAGATCCCAGAAGAGGACTTTGGAGCAAATAATAAATGAAATATGAAATCAGAAATAGCTCATGGGAAATTGCAAGTATGGATTAATTATGACTAACTTAATGTAAATCGTCTAGGTCCGAAGTAAAGTCACCATCAAGTTTTGATATTTCTTCGAAGTTTTCCACATTCCCCATAATATATTGGTATCGACTCAAAACGTGATATTGCTCGAACTCAGCTAATTGCACACGATTGAAATTCCATTAAAATACTATCATAAATACCTCCAGTTGCCAAATTTCAATCACCACGACTCGGGAACTGTTCTCAAATTAAGTCAGGTTTACAAGTCTTGTTTACTTCTCTCCCATTGTTTGTATCCTTCGAAAAAAACAACCATTCTCATTTTTTAATTGTTGGCGCTAACATTCTATTCTAAGAAATCACAAAAAAACTAATTTTTTCCAAAAATTAATTTAAGTTTCTCTAAATCGTCTTTATATGTAAAAATTATCCAGAAATATAAGAAAAATAATGCTATAAAATATCTTACATAATTCTCATACTAAAACACCCATTGATCTTGTAAGAAATCGTAATGACCGTTACAACCGTCTTTCTTCCTCAAAAGTTAAGAACAGCCTTTTCTTTGCTAGAATAGAATGATGATATTACAGATCAGGTATTAATATTGGCAATATTTTTATTCGTTACCAACGAGTTTTGCTATTTTTCAACTTTTCCACTTACATTTAGCAATAATGTTGGCTGTATGTTGATGAATATTAAATAAAATTAATATATCATATTTTCCCTTGGAGATTCATATCTGTGTATCGCTTTTTCTTCTTCGAAATGTTATCTAAGAAATATTTGTTATTTATTCACTAGAAAATTTTTTTCCGGTGCATAGAACTACGATACTTTTTATAAAATTTTCTTCTGAAAAATCTCTGGCAAACATTTCGTTCTGCAAAGTAGACGTTCCCTGGTAAGAGCAATGGCAGAGTTTGTCTCTGACGAAAATTTGGAGGCCACATTATAATGGGCAATGCGAGTGAGACGGCATTAAGGGGTGAAGGAGTGGCGGAAGCAAGTCGAATGAATAGTTTAAGAAACGAAAGAGACAAAGAGGGAAAACAAGGAATATCAAAGGAGAGAAGTGGGGGAAGGGATTTATTTCAGTGCGCTGGAGTTGAAGGTAGATGGGGTCGGCGCGAGGGTAACGGGGATAAGAAGGAGAAATTCTCTGATTCGATTCCGGTTGCCACGTATTCTTTAAAAAAGGACAACCATTCGTCTTTCTCCTCCGGCGGAGAATGGGGGAGAGAGGAAATACTTCCTACGCACGACCCCCTCTCCCACGCCTCAACCCCCTCCTCACTCAGAACCTGGACTCTTTCCGATATTTTCTCCTCCGCCCATTCGCGGCAATCTTCAACCGAAATCCCTACCCTCTTCTCTTTTTGCCCCTCCCCCAACCGAACCTCTCCCCCCGGCCAATGAGTCATTGTTTC
Organism: Hetaerina titia; assembly: GCA_037158775.1. NCBI lineage: Eukaryota > Metazoa > Arthropoda > Insecta > Odonata > Calopterygidae > Hetaerina > Hetaerina titia. The sequence goes on from CM073772.1 coordinate 58,519,199, forward strand.
CCGTCAGCGGCATAATGGCCCGCGATCTTCAGTCTCAGATGCCCATTTCCCTGATCTCTTCCTGCGTCTTTATTTCGATCTCCTCCTAACTTCCTTTCTCAGTTTTGCCCTTGTCCCCCAACCTGCTCCCCTTTCTTACACTTTCTTACTTCCTTCCCATTGGGCTTCCTCTCTTCCTCGAGGGCCATTGTAGAAAAAAATCTAAACTCTCATTCCACTGATCCACTTGCTTCTTTTTTTCTCCGGCCCATTACGTCATTCAGTTTTTTTCTAAGAGGTCATCCTAATCTTCTCGCCCTTACGTACGCTCCACCCTCTCCTTCTATGGTACCGTCTTCATCCAGAGGCAACACTTTAAACGGATTCTTCTTCTCCTCTCTTCATCTTACAGGCCTATTGTTTCTTTCTCCTCGCACAGTTTGACAAACTTAAGAGTTTTTCGAGTGTGGTCCGTGTGATTATAAGTACGTTGTCACGAAAGGTATTCTTTGGGTGATAGATGGTGCTGAATGCTTGTTTTTCCTATCTTCATCGGTTGAAATAGATATATATATATATATATATATATATATATATATACACATATATATATATATAATAAGTGCATATAGTAGCTTTCGTGTAAAAATTAGAATATGTCTCCTTATTGAGTAGTTATTACATCCCTGTTCTGGTTGTTCTTTAAAGTATTGTGTCATATGCTCCAATGCCAAACTAAATATTTCAGGCATATTTTATCGCGAAGATGAGCAAACTAATAAGAATAAATATTTGTATGTATATTATTGTTAACTGCAATTAATTTGGGAAAAAATATCTTAAATATATAAGTCATTGTACCATACGTGCTATCCATTTTGTTTGGCACATATACTGCAGGTAATCTTCCAAGAAAGGTATTTACGTACTCTTTAATTCGCCATCGCTGTAATAGGAAATAAAATTCAGACGATGTACAATCCACCGTCAACAGAAAGTCTAGAATTTATGTTTCGGAATCATGATTTTGGTAAAGTCTGTCTCATTCCTGTAACTTGGTTCCTTAGATACCAACTCCATTTAATTTAATTTTTTTCTTGGTTTTCATGTTCCTTTTTGGAAATGGGCTTGCAAATTGCAATCTAAGAAAAAAGTCTCTATAAAGTGTGTCACAAGGATGTCCCAAGGGCATTATCTTATTAAAGCAGGCTGATGAAATTGGAATCCAAATGGAGGAACTTTCTTCCCTACAGCAGTGGGCTTGTAACAGCAGTAGTCTCAAGTGCTTATGGAGATGAAATTGGTCCATAACAACGTTAATGGTGAGAAGTGGATGATAATAGAGTCAGTTATTTTTATTTTTAATTTATTAGGCTTTTAATTTTTCGAGCTAGTTTAAAGATCTTGTGTACAATCAATTTAAATATTTGCAATGTTAAGTGAGAAATACTGTTATACTTGCTTAATTTAGTCTGGTTCTATCAAATCTTTGCAAGTAACTGTAATAACGGTACAGCTGGACGTTATAGAAGTACCCATTTAAATTTGCCCATCATTTTTGTTCACTTGTGTATCATGTGTCATGATGCAGATGAATTGATTGTTATTTCCAAGGGTGTTGTTTAATTCATCCTTTCTGCTGGGTTGGCCTCACTGCTTCCTCTTCTTAAGATATGCTCCCCCCTTACTTCCTCTCTTTCTTCTCTACTCTCTTATTTCATGCCCCTCCTCCAACCACCCGTCCCGCCTCGACTCCACATCCCAGCCAATTAATTATCCTTCCCCATTTTTTTTCTCCTCCCCCGACTCTTTCCCTACTACGCCGAAACTGCGATCTCAAAATGTCTTTTTCCTTTGGAAATTCCCATTTTGCCGGCTACTTTCTTTACCCTGCCGCCCTCTCTCCCCAGCTAACCCCTCCACTCCACCCCATCACCCATTCTCCGCCCCAATTCCGCGCCATCCCATCCTCACCCTTGTCCCCCTATCCTTCTTCCTCTCGCCATCTTCTCCTCCTGCCCGGTCCGTCCTCTCTCCCTCCCACCTCACTCACTCCCACCCATTAACTCCATCTCTTCCCATCACACACACACATATTCGCACGCAGGCGGGCACAAACACCCCAACCATACCTCCCTCCACCGTTCCCGTCTCCCTCCCCCAGGAAATACTTATACTCCCCCCCGACTCCTCTCCGCCGTCCCTCTCCTTTCTTCTCCCTCAAATCTCCCCTTCCTGCCCTCCTCCATCCCATTCCCCGCAACCTCCCCCACCTCGCCCACGACCCTTTCCCATTATTCCGATCCGATCTATCTAATTCCCTCATTCCCCCGACCTAATTATCGCTATTTCACTCTTCCGCTCCGCCTTAAGCCGTTGCTTCCTTCCTCTTCAATGCCGAGTTAATTTTTCCTTATTTCATTTTCCTCCGTTCTCTTCCCGCTTTCCTCTTTACAAACCTTATTACTAATTATTACTCTCCTAACGGATTGCATGTATTTCCTTGCCCCATCATAAGTTCCTGGCACCCGTGCAGTCGTTTCCGTATTGGAAGACTTGAATGGAATCTAGTATTTGGTTTGGTGAATACTCACTGAGGTAAGTGATTTACTACCGTGATCATTAGAGTTTTCAGAATTCTTCAGATTCTATAAAGTTGAATCATATTTGCTCTTTGCATTAAAAGCGGGAGTCTGGCATGCATATTTGGTCATTAGTGTAAGTATTTGGTGTTCAAAAAGTTGAAGTTGAAGAGGGTATGACTTAGATCGTCTTCCTCTAAATTATTATTAATAATTTCTCTATGTCACATGTCCCAACGTAGCAATTCTATAAGGGCTTATGCCAATTAATTAAAGGGGGTATGGAACCAGATCTGCATCTCACATATCAGTGAACTGTGAAGAAATTAGGCCGATGGCCGATCCTCTTTGCGTGGTGCAATGACTCTCGCCGTGCTTTTGTGTTCCGACTCGAATGCCGCACTTTGGTCCTTAAGTCAAGTGTTTCGGAGCCAAATAAGGCCTTTCATTTATTCATTTGTTTTCCAATTCTTCTCCTTTTACTTACAGTTCCCCGACTAACCATCCCATATCTCCCACCACCCTCTCTCCTTCCTCACCAGGTTTCACCACTTAACCTTCCTTCTCCGGCCCTCCCAATTATCAGACCTCCCTACCCGCCGCCCAACCTCCTCCTTTGTCCTCACGGCCCCCGCAAACTTCCATCCCTCCTCGCACGTCCCCCCCACATTTTCTCCCACTCCACTTCGCGTCCCTCTCCGCCCCGACCTTTCTCTTTCTCATCCTTATCTTTCATCTTTTTGCTAACTTCATTCATTGGTGTCTCGAGTAAAAATGAAAAAAAATAAGAGCGAAGAGGGGAACATTAAGAGAACGGGTGGTTTTATATGTATAAAGATATCAGCGGTCGAGTTCTCAATTCCTCGCCGCCTCCCTTCTCTTCCCCATTCTGTTCCGCCTCTACCCCCTTCCTCCCCGCCTCCCTTCGTTTATTCAATCCATTAAATGAGTTCATCTTAACCGTCGGCGTGGAGGGAGTCCAAGGGATAAGGGGGAGGATGGGCCGTGCGATGGAGAGAGGGGGGGGGGAGTTTGACGGCATGAGCGGTCGTCAGGATAGTGGGCGCCATGGGTCCACGAGAGCTGAAGACACTCGCCAGGATCTCACCAATCGATCCCTCCGCCGAATTTTACTCTTGTCCCCCTTCGTTTTTTACCCCGGGGCAGATTTTGTTCCTTACTCGCCAGCGTCGGAATTTTTAATTTAAAAAAAGTTGAAGGATCCCCTCCTCCTGAATTTTTTTTCGGTTTTGCAGGAGATGCAAGAAAAAGAACCGGGATCTCGTTTTTCTCCAACCCCTTACCTCCCCACTCCCTTCTCCCTTTTTTTTATCTTTCTCCTCTCTGGTCGTTCGAGTCTCTTTTTCCTGGATAGGGCGCAGTCAGCCATAATGTAATTCCTGGCGTCCTAGTAGATTCCTGGAATGGAAACGGGAGATGGATGAGAGGTAGCTCAGTCAACTGTTGCCCAAAATTTCGGCTCCAGATATCTAAATTCGGGGGGAATTAGTAAATCGAAATTGCCTCTGTAAAAAAATACTTCGTCTGAGGACTGCGATGACTTAATTTTCGTCTCAGGGTTTTGATATGAGCAAAATAATTCTTAATCCTTATCATATTAACACTAACTTAAGTGGAAAATTCATTCATCTATGATATTTAATAAACTGCAATTTATCAAATTTTACTAGAAAAACATTCAACAATTTTGTTTATTATTCATTTATTTAATACCCTTAAATGACGATGGGAGTTGCGCATATTTGACTTCAACCTTTCTTAAATTTCTCTTCATTAATGATGTGCTCAGCAAAAATTATAACCTATTAGGGTTACTTCAGGGTGTAAATGATTTAACTAATTGATAATTTCCTAGCACGTGCATACAATGAGCAAAATTTGGTTTTTGTTACCACAATATGGCACCTTTTTTAGAGTCACAAATATGTTATAAACACATTATTTTTTTCCACTATCTCGGTAACACCCTTAACGACTATTCTTTGTCTTTTATCCTGCTATCATAATTATAGATTGGCCTTCATTAATGTTTTCATTTTTTTAATTCCATTTCATTTTGGATGGTGTCAGTTAAGATCGTTATTCCCTTAGGCTGATAGAATCATAACGTTTTCATGAATGCACGGTGATGTTCTCTTCTTTTCGAGCCGAGAGATTTGCAAGTTTTTTTTTGAGCCCATAGGTAGTTTATTCTTTAGTTTTGTTGACAAAAATTAAATTAGCTGCACCAGTTCGGTTGAACTGCGCTCCATCCATTTTTGATAGTACCCAATCGTAATTATCTAGTTCTGAGGTTGTGTAGCATTTAGTCACTTCAAAGTGGCATTAAGTTTTACCCTTGCATGTGGACCCGCTTTTACCATATTCATTGACGTCGTTTTCGTCATTAATTATATTTGTGCTTTTTCCAAATCTTCCAAAACTCCTTTCTATTAATTTACTTCATATTCGCCTGCAGTTCGATCCAGCATTTTAAAATCATACTTCATCGCAAATTTTATGCTACTCCATAGAGTGATAATTCATTTTCGGTCAACGTCCTTATCCTTTTTCTGTAGATATTATGCCCTCTTTATTTTTATTCAGCATTCGTTTTATCCTGATTATATTCAACAGCCAAATATTTTCCATAGTAATACTCACTCCTTTTTTATAATATCGAAAGAGTCATTAATCCATTCTAGGGTTTTGACAGAGATTCATATTTTCTTTTATGCGTGTTTAGTTACAGTTCTTTTCATGTAATACACGGCTCTCAATGAATTTTCTTCCTTTCAAGTTTTTATTTTTTTCTAGAGTTCAAGTTGAAATATTCTTCCGATATTTTTTGCAATGAACTCATCCCCATTTTCCCATGTATCATTTCTTCATCCGCTGAAATGACACTTACATCGGTTTATTCGATGATTATCTAATAGAATGCTGAGTTGTGCATTTAGTTTTTACCGGCTATAATTTGTGCTCTCTGACAATATTTCACTCCGGTAACTTTTGCACTCTTTTCTATATTTCTGAAATTTTTTCTTCATAAGAATGCAAACAAAATAAAATCATACACCGGCGAAATGCAGAGAAAGATATTCAGCCAGTGTTTTATGGGATTTTAAGATATTTCATTCCATTAAATTTAGTTAGATCTTAGGAGTACAATCGTGTTTAGTGTCAGGGTGCATCCAAAACCCAACTAACATTGGTAGAGAACTACTATATATAGTATGCTCAAATGATATTGCTCATATGAAAAAATTATCAGATAACAGTTTAAATTACTTGAAACGGATATTGTTTTATTAATCAAATTAACGTTTCTCTACTTAAAATCCGTTTTTTAATGTGAAATCATATTTTTTAGTTGATGACACATTTTATAGCAATTTTTCTGATATTATTACGCTTATCATTAAAAAGCATTTATGGAGTTATTTTTAGAGGGTAAATTGTGCAGATAAAAATTTGAGTTGTAACCATTTTTTTATTGAAATTATTGGTAGTGTTTTTCTATAATAGCACTTTTAAAAAAACTTTATGAAGAACTATACTGAAATTTATTTCGTGATTCAAGTCTTTGATGATGCATGGCTATTTAATGGAACATTTAGCTTTTTACTGCGTTTTAAAAATTATTTAAATAATTTATTTGGTTTTCTGAAATTATAAAAAGTACTTCCGTGTGAAATAAATGATATTTTATTTCTTTTAAAAGACAGCATTATATATATTTGGGCCATTTCCCAAAGTTGACCCTTCACCTTTCAGTTTTAGATGAATATCGCAGAGCATAGTGGTCTTTAAAGAAATTAAATTGTGGAGCGTTTTGCGAAAATCGAAAAAACAAGCAAATTACAGCAATGTTTTCAAAATGGCGGTTTAAAAAATACCAAATATTCATCACCTTATATCTCAGAGCAAAAGCCGTATGTAAACAGATTTTCGAGGTTTTTTTTCAATTTTAACTAAAGGTAACTTCTATTTATGTCCTCTTCAAATAATCAAATCAAATTTTGTTCCAACATTTTAGTGTTAATATGCTTGAAATATTAAGTACCTGAACATTACATTCGTTCATAATATTAAATATTGAAATTTTTATGTTAATTTCACTATATGACATTTCCCAGAGTGGGATTTACTATTTAAGAAATAAAAATATTTTCAGCATTAACTTCAGCTCAAAATCACATATTACCATGTATCTAAGGATATAATCTGCCTAAGGGGGTGATGGCTTTTTACAATCTAAATGTTGAGTTACCCTAATTTACTGTCCCAGTTAAAACAATATTTTTTAAAAATTAAAAACTTATAATTTCAATTGATTAGACTTTTAAAGTGATTGATGATGATGTCGTTCAATATTTTGTTCTTCCATCTTGAAATGAAAAGTGTATCGTATAGCAGTTTTAAGACTATTGTATATATTAAATACACACACACACACAGACATTCAAACACGAAATCTCGTATGGCGAACAAATTAATGAAAATGTGAATGAATATATATTTATATATTTTCATAAACGCATACAATTTATTACTAATTAGCTTCTTTTATTTTATTACCATAAAAATTGGTATTTTTTCTCTTTTTACCATATCTACCATCTGTAGAACTGTATTAAATAGTAAAATGCTCCGCGAATATCAAATGAAAAGTACTTCTAACCAATTTATTTGGCTTATCATATTTCTTGGTGTACTCTTGTATAATTCAGAGAAATCTCAAACGACCATTTGAAAGCATTGCCTTTTAATTAGTGTTCGCCACTGTTTTTTTACCTGTTTTCCTTACCTTGAGAAGCCGCTGGCCTTTCATGAGGTTTTTTCTATCGGAATCCAACGTGTATGGGATTTGGTTTTTGTTAATCCAACGGTACAACCCGAGGTTATCCCTTGAGAATTCTTCAGTTTTTGGTGAAAACGAATCTACGGCCATGCATGTGTGGGTTAAAAAAAATAATGGAATGTTGGTGGAAAAGTAAACGTAAAAGGAAAAAAGCAGTAGCACATTGAGGAACGAGATAAAAGATATAAGCATGAAGTAACAGTATATATATTGCTTTTAAGTACGTGGTAGTATTGACATAAGCTATATATACATGTATATATATATATATATATATAGGTCCGTGGTTCAAATCTCGGATAAGGAAATATTTTTACTTTCGTGATCTGCTCAAAAACCGCCTTCCCCACATGTCCTGCGTTCGCCTTTTATGTGTTTTCCTATCCCCTTTCCTTATACCTATTTCTGTTTGAATGAATATAGAGGGAGAATGTTGGGTAGGCGAGGTAAGGGCAGGAACAGGATAGGGATGTTGGACGGGATGAAGGGAGGAAGGAGGTATACGGAGATGAAGAGGGACCTGATATAGGTTACTTTGCTAGGTGAGGAGTCACAAAATGTTTATTTGATAGTTGTGTCCACCCAAAAACCTACCTTAAACGGTAGATTACCTAATAATAATAATATATATATATATTTATTTATTTATTTATTTATTTATTTATTTGTATAATCCAAATACGCTTTTGATATAATAATTATATCAAATATGTATTTGGAAAGTATAAATATTTCGCCTGAGTGTCGTATGATTCGCAAACATTTGTTTCCTTTGCAAAAATGTAGCTTTCCGATTCAAGTTTTCCCAGGCGATTTAAAGAAATGATACATTTTTACCTTAGTTACCTAATAATACGATTAAAAACGAAGAAAGTAAAATGATGAAAATTTTAATTTTTTATTCAATGAGGTGGGATTGGTTGCTCAGATATTCCTGGTTAATTGATAAACATTTTAAGGCGAGTACATTTGTTTTAAGTGTCACTCACCATGGTAGTTCAGTCTGTAATGTATCATTAACAAAATATATATTCTAGATCTTTTCTGAAAATGGCAAAATTTGAAATAACGGAGTTATGAATGCTAAATAATTCATTATGCATTTAGCATAGTTTATAATATATAAAACGTGTAAATATAAAATTGTTTCTTTCATAATTATTTAATTTAATTTGTTAGTAAATGCAATTAAAAATGAATTTGGTTTTAATTTTTCTTGCATTGCATGGCTTATAATTTTGACTGGCCTTTAATACTCTAGAAATCAATATGAATTACTCATTACCAATAATAATAGCAGATCTATGTACTCCGTATATATTTATAAACGCAGACATTTCAGGCAAGTTATACTCTATCAGATTAGGCGTAAAAGTTTAACTGCTTTTTGCAGTTGGGCGCTCATAACGCAACTAAATATTTTAGGTATTTGAAAAAAATTTTCGGAATATCCTCGCCTAAAAAGGTAGTATTTTATCCTAGACACCAAAGGCAAATTTGTACATTTCAACTAATATCAGAAGGAAATTTGATTACAAACGGAAAAAATGGCACCTTGTGCTGGTGATCGTTAATATAGTTTATTTTATATTTCTACTTTATAATAAACTCTTTGATCATATAGAGAATTACTTTTTGAGGTGCTGATAAAATGTTTTGCTTAGAGTGTTAGTAATTTTGTTCTTACAATTAAGTCATTAAAGGTGATCTCAGTTTTATGATTTGATACACTTAGAAAAATAATAGCCTAGTAATTAGTTCTATAAGAAACCGGTTTCATATCAGAGGGCTCTGGGCACCCAGCGATACGCTTTTACAGGTGTTTTTTTTACAGGCGTTTTTACAGAACTTCCTGAGAAACTGCAGCTTACAGATATTGCTACCGTTAAGCATTGCCGCATATACAAATTTCACAATCCGTGTGACTCAGTAGTGTACATTTTTGCAGCAAGGTTACCATGGGAGGATCGGTATGTATTTATTTGCCATTTTCCCAAGTTTTGTGGTGAAGTACTTATTTTAGTGTGGCGTGCAGAGTGGAAGCATTCGAGAAGTTGAAATATTCCCAAAATTATAAATGCCAAAAGTGATAGAGGTCGTTGATATAATTGATAATGCATGAACATAGATTATTTTCGAAAGAATTTTCACCTCCGATAACTTAATAATTCACTATCTGGTTCAGTATGTTAGATATTCGTAGGTGATCTGAATAGATTAATTTAGTAATTGTCTGGGATATTCACAGATATAAAAGTTTTCCATGATTTCGATTCTATCAATGACATGGATACTCAATAAAATATTAATTGTACCAATACATTTGAAGTAAGAGTTACTTTGAAAATACGTTCTCATAGCCGGTAAATATGATTAGAAACAGGTAGAATTAACCTGATGGTGTATGCACGCTGAGTTGGTTTTTAGAAAGCTTATGAACGAAAAGCAGCATTTTCATCATTTTAGATATTTGAGATTGGGCGATAACATAAGCATTCATTACTTGAAAAATTTGATCTAATATTTCTAAACTATATGAGACTGTTTGGGGGACCCTTTATTCCAATATGAGCCTAAAATTTCGCTTTATATTATGCCCTGTAGCGTATCGCTATGAATTTCTTTTTCTTCTCCTTAAAGAACCCATTTGAAATTAAAAAGTAGGCAGTGCATTTGACATTTCGAACCCATTTATTGATTTAGTAGCCTCATTCTCCAAAATCTCAAATATTATTTTTACCACAGACAGAGGCCAATTTAGAAACATATGCTGCATTTCGTAAATTATCATTGAAAACGATATAGTGATTTGATTTCAGCACCTTTAGTGATGATTGCTAACGAACCACGGATTCCCAATTGTTTTAAGATTCATCAAGCTAATTAACGGACTGTGAACGCCAAATGGTGTACGTTATTCCCCTAAGGTTAACCGCGTGATATCTATTCTCTGTAGCGGGAACCCTTTCTATTTCTCTTTAGACCTCATATCTCTACCTCACTTTAACTTGCTTCTCCTCTTGGAATTTTATTCTTCTCCATTCCGCCGGCCGAATGGGCCAAACAATCAATATAAATCTGTTATTCCAAAATTCAGCGCCCTGCTGAATGCGTAATCCCATCTCCAAAGCTCCCCGTTCTTCTCCGCTTCCCGAATCGGCATCCCTTAGCCTTTTTCAAAACCCTACCCCTCCTATTTCTCCTCACTCCACCCCGCTGCCCTTCATCCCGGCTTTCATGGGTCTCTCTCATCACCCCCAAGCCCCTCAACACCGCGATCCCCGTCGTATACCTTCACATAAGCCCACCTCCGCTCCATCCCTCCCCCTTACCTGGCGCCACCCGTCCCGGGAGTCACCCAGCCCAACCCTTCCTCCACCCAGACAATACGGGCGAGCACTTTTCCCACCCGCATCCCTTAAGAGATCTTTCCCTATACTCTCCCTCGCTAACTCTCCCTTTCTCCCACCTTACCCCTTCCAACCCTTTTGCCTCTTCCCAATTATCCCTCCCTAACCCCATTCCCCCATCGCAGTTCGACCTCCAAATAACGTTATCAATCCTCGCCAAAACACTCACACACACACACACACAAACCCCGCCCAATCCACGCACGCACACGCAAATATGTGCTCACACATACTCACACGCGAACAAGCGGCAAGCCCATCCAATCGGATGTGGGGAAGGAGTGAGAGGGAAAGGGGAATGGTTGGAGGGAGAGGGATCGAAAGGAAAGGATGGGAGAAGAGAAAGAGAGACAAAGAGGGAGAGAGAGAGAAAGACAGGGAAGAGGGAGGGACGATGAAAGCGAGAGAGAGATAGACATGAAGAGGAATTTAACACCCACTGCCACCGCCCACTTGATTCCTGTCTCCCCCCTCCGGCCCTTCCCAAAAGCCCCGGGCGCCCTCCGTCCTGTCCCCACTCCCTTCCTTTCCGCACTTCCCCCTCCCTACGATTCTTTTATTTTCGCATTTTGCGCATCTGTTACGGTACAAAAGGAACACGCAAAACACGGCGCATTGAAAATACATAAATCCGGCTTTAAGAGGAGGAGAGTGCATGCGTGCTTTATTTGAGTTATCCGCTGGTTGGTGGCAGCGACATGAGGAAAGGAATGGTTGATGAGTAATGGTTGGCGAGTCTTTTGCATATGTTCCAGGAAAGATGGCCGTGGGGAGTTTTGAGCTAATTTTGATGATCGACGAGTGGGTTATTAAGTTTGGAGTAATGCAATAATCAGTTTCGAATTTGAATTTTTTTTACTCACATGTGGATCGGTTGAAAAAAGTTTTAACAAAGAATTTAATTGGGAGAGTGTCAAAATCAGTTGAAATACTATATTTTACTTGGACTGTTTGATTGTCCATCTAAGTGATCAAAAAATTCCTATCAATGTTATACGTATAGCTTTCGTTGGGTTAGAAATGGGATAGGAAGTAATTTTATCACAAAAGAAAAACGATGTAATTTCAACGTTTTATGGAAAATATGATAGAATCACACATTTCCAAGATATTTATTAACTTAATTAATGAAAATGAATAGTATTTGAATCGTATGCGTGCTGTTAGGATATCACCGATTCACTAATGCAACCAAATGTGCAACTATTGTCTTCTTTTTTGAGGGTCGTATTCTCTAAGAGCACTTATGACCGTTAGCATGATATTCCTTTTCCAGGTGCGGTTCATGCCGTAGAGTTTACTTCTTAGCATTGGCGTAAATTTTTGAGCTACTACAATGACCAAGGTTCTTTTTAATATATTTAAGAACGTTTGAAATAATACTGAATATAGATTTGGGAAAATATTAAAGGTCACATGTATGGACCAAAATAATGGATATGTAGATAAAATTTTTTTATAAAAGATTTGGAATCTAATTGTTTCATTTTTTTGAGTACCGGAATTACCTCTTTGATCCAAATATGTGTGCTATTCTATGTGTTAGAAAGTGCAGAGTGAAAAAGCATACCAGGGGACATATATGGACGGGCACAAAGAATATTTATATTTCAACGGATAAAATGAGGCTTTCAAGGACGAAACCCGTTATTACTTGCTTTCCCAAGAGTTCATGCCCGGATATATGTTAAAATGTGCCCATCCTATTTGCTGGTAATTACGTTTTCTAACATGTTTACTTAATCCTATACTTAATATTGTTTTAATTTCCCAGTTTATTTGATGATTTTTGTGCGCATTTACTATGCACACTTTCATACGTTTATACTCGTCAAGTTGGATGGGCTCAGACTGATCATCGCTTCAATTCTCACTTTTATCCAATAAGACACAACCTTACACGCCTAATTATATTAAATTGTCCTTCGATTCCGCAAGAAACTAGTCTAAAATTCATATCCATTTCCTCCACTTACTTCGTCTGCCTACTTTTACCATTCAATCAGTCTTTATAATTCCAATCCTAATTGTCCTCTAGAACTATTCCCAACAATATTCTCTCATTTCTCACTGTTCCTATTACTTCTTCTTTTGTTTTCCTTCCCATCCATTTTTACCTTTTCCAACCCTCTCTACAATCTAAACTTAATAGCTCTACATCTAAGCTAATCAACGTGCTGCAAAGACCATATTGCTAAACCGCACCAAATTACGTTCCATGTAAAAGTTATATATATATATATATATATATATATATATATATATATATATATATATATATCCATTGTCAGTGCCTAGAGAGGCTCTATATATATATATATATATATATATATATATATATATTTCACCAAGAAATCAAACCAAAGGTCGGTTTGGTAAGTAATGGTAGAGTACACCCAGTACTAAACCCGACCGTGTGTGAAATTCACACATCAGGGTAGGGAGGCCAGTTCCTTTCCATGCGCCGGTTATGGTTTCCCAGGAAGATCTGGTATCCGAAAAATTATGTCGCTTTGGTAGAGCTGCAGGTGCCTAGAGAGGCTTTCCGGGGATTATATATATATATATATATATATATATATAGGTATAAGGAAAGGGAATAGGAAAATACATAAAACGCGAGCACAGGACATGTGGGGAAGGCGGATTTGAGCAGATCACTAATGTAAAAATATTTCCTTAACTGGGATTATTATATTATAAAAATGTATTGCACACGCAAATATGTGGGTGTCATGAGGAAAAAACACACGACTACAGTTTTAAGTTTTCTTGGCCACCTCCATTTGACTACGAGGAATAATTCACACATTACATACTTGCACGTATATAATACATTTACAGATCTATGCACACATTAATTTACGTAATTTTACATTTCATTCTGCAAGAATTTTTAATCACGGATTTCTGTTGTTTATATTCCAAAGGTGCGAAATGTATGCATCTGAAAGAATTAAAAGTATTTTGAAATAATGAGAAAATACGCAGAAAAAAATGTATATTTTCCATGAATTAATGAGATTTTTCGTTTATGGTTCTACGGATATGAGGGAGGACAAAACGATGCCTCTTTTTCCGTGGAAGTTGTCAGTGAAGCCATCTCCCGCCTTGTTTTCGGATTTTGCACTCGAATGGATAACATCCTGGAAAATTTAGCAATTTGGAGGAAATGGAAAGATAGGGCCGATAAAATGGCGAGAAAAATGGAAATTCAATGATCGGCACCATTCCCCTTCCCTGTCCTCTGGGCATGACGAAAATGCAAATAAGGGAAATGGATCGCAAAACTCTTCCTGTTTGTTGTATCGTTGTAAATGTGTGTTCAGATACATAAAATAAAAGGGGCCTTGAGCCGGATTTTGGAGTCACTGACCCAAACCTTTTGCCATTTACTGGACGTACCGATAGTCCATCGATCCTACTACGCACACATGTATGTAGGTAGGTATGTGCATTCTCACCCACGCCGAACTTCCGATCCACCCGCTCCGAAAGAACGTCATTCCTCGCAGGCCTTCAAAATCATTCCTCTCTCTTTCCTCCATTGTGCCTTCACTCTCCGCCATAACTTCAGGTTTAGCTCAGCGTAGCGGAACACGTACTGTCATGACGAGAAACGAAAGCGCATGGTCTGCATTCAGCGAGTGCTTCCTCCGATATTATGGAGGGGCATTCTTATATCAAGCTTTTTGGCGAAAGGAAAAATTTGTTTTCTGCCAAGTTTTCTCGCTCGTTGCAATTGTGTCTCAGACACGGTTTCACGTGTTGACAAAAGCCTTAGTGAAATTCTCCCCTTGCTTTTTTCCTTCCTGAACAAAAACTGTCTGCATTGTATGGATGGTATCTCGGGAGTGTTTTATTAAAGTTTTCCCCTTGCTTAAAAATTTAAAGTTTCTCAACTTGGAGTTAGTGTTTTCCTTAGTTTGTGTCAACCTTGTTTCCCTGGTAGGTTGTCAATTTATATTTAACCCTACTCAGAGCAATTTGAGTCTCATAATTGAAACTTATTTGCATCGGAAATTACAAAACTTCTAGCAAACACTTCCCTGGCTTTGCACATGTAAATCTTTTGTGAGATGTAATTATTCCCTGTAGCATCTGCGAGTGGCAGGGGAATTTGTGTGATTAACCATTTGTGTCTACATTTCAATTGGAAAATGCAGTCAAGCTCGTAACGTTTCCTTTCTCCTTATGACAAAAAAGCTATATATTCTTGAATGAATGGAAACATTATTGACTCAAGTCTATGCGAGACAAAACATAAATAAGAGTAGGGCCATCATATTCGCTTATTTGAAAACTAAAAAAATGCGTAAAAGCGATAGTAATTTTTTTACATTTTTATTTAAATTATCAATTAGAAAACACACCAGATTTTCGTGAATAGCTTATGTTTTAGAGATGTTATAATTTGTAGAACATGGAGACAGTTCATGCGGCTGAGATCATATTAAAATGAATATTCCTTCATTAAGAGATTAAACATGGAACAGTATTAAATTTTCTCCGTTTCTCTTTGTATTTCATGAAATTTAAATTCCTGATTTACATGAAATATTACTACAAATATTTTTAATCGTTTTATTTGAACGAGTAATCATTTGAACAAATCTTATGTCATTCAATCCTTTAGCTGTCAATCATGATTCATCCAAAAGATACTGACGGTTTTAAGTGAAGTAAAATTTAATTTCGTTCGACTGGAGTTAGACTATCAGACCTAATGTTGCGTCTTGAGCGGACGCAACATTAGGAATATCTGCAACACGTAATTATTTCTCAGAGGAAACTATTCTTTCTAGTAGAGTACATATACATCTACATAATTACCCTGCGAGCCACCAAAAAAGTGTTTGGCAGGGGGTGTAGCACCAGGAGGAAAGGGTAAGTGATGAGGGGATTGGGGTTTTTCAAATAGGTGGGAGAAGGTGGAGGAATCTGTAGCAATATATATATATATATATATATATATATATATATATATATATATATATATATATATATACAGAATCTGGCTGGAAGATTTTGTGAAATATAGTAGGTGTAAGGTAGGTAATATACTTTCACTTTTTCGTCGCATTTACCTAGCACTCTTTTCACAAATCCCAATGTTTTATTAGTTCGACCGCATATTTCTCGCATGTATTTTCCCCAGGACAGATCGTGAGTAATGGCTACACCCAAGTATTTACAGGAATCTACCCTCACTATTTTGGTTTGTTTCACTTTGTAACTATATGTGAGGGAATTACTCTTTTTCCAAAAAAATCAATTAATTCCCATTGCAATGTGTCGCACCGATTCTGAATTGCATCTAGGTCGTTGGCTAAGGCGACTCTGTCTTCGTGACTTCGAATGTACCCATCAATTACTGCATCATCGGCGAAAAGACGGAGCTTGCTATTAACTACGGTACTGAGGTCAGTAATGTAAATAACGAATAGGAAAGGGCCTATGACACTTCCCTGTGGTACACCCGACGTGACCTTGACAGTGTCGGATGATAAACCGTAGACTCTTTGAACACGATTTATTTTGAATGTATTAACACAGCATATAATACTCTCGTGTATTCCATAAGTTTTCAACTTCGTGAGGTTTACCGTTCAAGGATCTCCACCCCAAATCATAAGCAAGCGTCGCCTGGCTTCAGGGGCTCGAAAGATTCAGGGGAGCGGTTCAGAAATAGGTGAGCGCGCGAGAGTGTGAGATGGCTACGTAGTCAGCTCATGGAACAAGGGAAGGAGGTGAGCACGAAGAGGACAACGCAAGAGCGTGCAAGTAGTGAAAAAAACAGCAACCGTGAATCGCGTACGGTGTACTTGTATGTAGGTATTGTGCGCGGTTGGGGATGTGTGCGTGTGTTTATATGTATGCAAACGCCAACGGGCAGCAGTTGATCACTGTCTCACCCCATCCCCTCAACTCGCTTTCGCTCCCATGCCACGACTATCACCCCGGCCGACCCCCCCTGTTTCCCTCTTTTCCCAGGCTCTCTGAAAATTGTCCTCGGGTCCCTGATAGATGCGCCGCAGCGGCGAACCCTTCGGGCGAGGGCGGGAGATGAGGGCGGCGGGGATGACCCGCTTGCGGAGACATAAAACTAAAACGGATGGAGTTACACACTGTTCCACCATGACCTCGTGTCTTTCACGCGCTTTCCTTATCCACTAGCTTTGTGTTGGGAAACAAAATTCTTTTTTCCCTATGCTTGTGCCTCATCCGCTCTGCCTTATCTAGTCAAACGTTTAAATTATAATCATCGCTACATTCTCCACAGTTATATGTCACCTTACCCTATATCTAACTGATATTTCAATGCCTGAAATATTCAATGAACGGAGGACGTTTCATCAATCTATGCAAAGCAGTAACGCGTGTAATCTTAACCACACGAATGCTCGTCCGCTGCGTTAAGTTAGTTAGTAGTTCATACAGGAATATTTATCACCTTTGGCAAATACTTGGAAATAACTTCAATATTCAACGACGGCAAAAAATTAACTAGAAATTGTTCATACCCTGTTGTGAAGTTTGTAATTTACCATGTTTCAATTGGAAAAGTTATTTAGTCTTTGATGTTTTCCTGCTCAAGTACTACTAAATTTTTATTCTCATTTTCATACGAAAACAGACATTAATTTTTTAAAGGAGAAACATTTTTTATGAGCCATTTCAAACTTTATTAGGCTTTTAGTATGTCACTCATTCTACATATCGAGCTGAAATTAGACAGCAATAACCTAAGTTTCAACATAAAATTTAAACATATTTAAATATTATTAAGTGTGCTTCTAAAATTCAAAAATTTCACTGGTATGATAACTACCACTATATTTAATCACAAACATTAATAGCCATTGACTGATTAAATGATAAATTGATAACTTCAGAGATGAACTTAATTCATGAAAATAGTACGCGTGTACTTTTTGCCAAACAATGATAAATTAATAACAGTCTACCGATTTAGCAAGTGCTGGCTTCTTATTCAAATCTAATTAAATGTATTAACCGCTTCCACTATGATGTATCTCGTAGCAATTTAATATCAATATATTTTAATTACTCATTACACTACAGTCTGTTTTGTGTAAATTTACATTTAATTTCATTAATTTATTCAAATGTAAAGATTAAAACCCAAATGACAAAGCGTACGGCATAGTTATTATAATTATCTTTTCCAGATTTCATTTTCCCAGATACAAGGCATAAGTTTTCCTGCGTTCGCATAAAAGTATATGCACAATGAAGAATGTAGTGAATAATGGACAATAAAGTATGATAAAATTGTTTAAAATTAAGGATTTTCAAATGTTTAGATGACGGTATGTTTTCTACCTGTGAAAAATGAACAATATTTGGTCTTTAGAGAGTCACTGGTGTGAAACACAATACGATTTCCTCCAAATCATTGACAACAAATGTACAATTTTTATTTATTCCGTCGTATTTTTATTAATCCCACTTCAAAACTTACATGCCTATGGTAATATAAGCAATATTTATAAATATATTATGAAGAACTTCTGATCCAGAAATAGTCCGCCAATTATAATTTACGTAGATTCGCACGTTGTAACTCAACCATTTTTTGCAACTAAAGACATCTGTTCCTTCTCTTTTAACGTAATTTCTATTCTAAAATGTCCTTCCCTATTTTTACGCAACGAACACTCCTTCAGAGTCCCCCATCTTTCTCCCACCGTCTTACTTCCTGACTTTCTTTTTCGGAATCTTCATTTTAAGCTTTTTTTCCTTTATTCCCATCCCTTACGCCTTCATTGACCCTCGTCTTTTTCAACTTCTCTTTCTCCCTACCCTACCCCCCCACATAATGCACCCAGCACAGTGATATATTTAAAAAAAACACAGTAATCAACCCGAAGGTCGGTTTAGTAGGTGATGGTAGAGCTCACCCATGTACCAAGCCCGACGGCGTGTGAATATTCACACATCAGGGTAGGGGGGCCAGTTCCTTTCCCTGTGCCGGTTATGGTTTCCCAGGAAGATCTGGTACCCGAAAAATCAACTAGCTCGGGGGGAGCTGCAGGTGCCCAGAGTGTCTTGCCCGGGAATCGAACCCGGGACCCTCAGGTCAGTAGTCCAACGCTCTACCCACTAGACCACCGCGACCCACAGTGATATATTATTATTACATAAATCTCCTTTCAATCAGACAGTTGTCCTGGCAGCAACGGTCAAGTCTATTCAAAGGTCACTCTTACAATGCATATACATACATACACAAGAAGAACAGATATGAAACCAAATGCTCTTATATACAATGGCACATAAAGATCACCAACCTCACCTTAACGATCATGCAATTCTATGCAATGCATGCATTCCATACAATGCTAGGTTCACAACATACCAACAACGCTCCGTCCATCTCCGAACTTGCTCCATAATCACGCACTCTTCAATTTCATATGCCGTTCAAAGTCACGCACCGTTAACACATCATTCACTTTTGCAATACAACTTCTAAAGGCGTCCACATCACATACAAACAATACTTTAACAAGTACATTATTGTAATGATCACTCACCAATGAAGTTTATCTGCCAGTGACTGCTTTACACTTGTTCTTAAAACTCCTAAAATTGGATGGAAAGGGCTCAAACAAACTTACAGGCAGCTGGCTCCATTCAAGAATAGTTCTGTTTAAAAAGTAGCATTTTTTCTATTTTTTTGCGTTCTTATATTTATTTTAAAACTGTGGTCGTTATTCCTCTTAAATTTTAATTTGTCTATCTATTTCCATAAACCTTCCCACGCTTCGCCATTTTTAACAATTCTATACATCGCGCCTAACCTACTCCTTTCGCTCTTATTTTTCAAACTCTCCCATTTCATGTCGTTGATCCATCGAGACCCAATAAAAGACGGTGAATTGGAGTGTTGGATGAGGGAAATTGTTGGGTTCTAGGGATTGAAGCACCTCATCTCTTCAACATACATATTGTGACAACTAGGGTCGTAGTTTTAATAATCTCTTTTCTTTTGCTGAGCCACTCTGGGGGGTTTTATCAGGGTTTTTCCGCGTCAGGAGGTTTGTTATTGGAGTCAGTTACACGATATTTACTCGAAAGATTTTTTAAACACTTTTTTTCTCCTATCCGTCCGGCCTCAAGAGCGTGCGCACTTCTGCGTCAACGCAGGTGACTCCGCGAGGGCGATGGACATGTCCACGCTTCGATAAAATGATGAAATGTGGATAGCAGGCTTTGAGCTTGTGACTTGCGTTGAAATATCCTCAATGATTACCGATAAATAATTGTACCAAAAAATGCTATTTTTTAAAGATGAGTTTCCCATTATCAACGGACATTTTTGCGCCTCGTGTAATTACGAGACTCAATATTTAGAGCGAAAATTGTCTGCGCTTGTTTGTTGGCATCATTGGCTGTTGGAATAACCCGAAGTAGAGGACGTAAAGTACGTTAATCGAACATAGTTTTCAACCAGTGCATCACATATATGTGTAGGTCGCTTGGTTTTGACTAAATATATCATAATATTTCCGCATTATTTTGCTGTAGAAGATTAGTATGCGTCTGTTCTCTCCGGCACTACACATATGGTCGTATTAAATATTTAAAAATAAGACATACCAATGTCAGGAAAAGTTGATCCTGATGTTCAGTCACTGTTCTTACGGAAGTAAGCGTCAATACCGCTGTTGTTATTATCAGAGAAAATAATCAAACAGCGTAAAGAATATTATCACAATTATAAAAATTTCATCGGTTTGAACACAATTTTATTGATTTGAATCCATCAGTCTGTCAGCGGCAGCCATTGCAATCGGAAATGTGTACAAAATATGTCTGGGGGGATGTCGGGCTTTCAAAAAAGTGCTTCTTTACATTGGAGAGCAAGAAAGAGTTATGCTGGGTTAAACTTGGCCGACACAATGGGTGAATTACACATTCCACATAGATATTTGCGTGTTGATTTTGATTTCGCGGAACCCACAGCGAAGTCGTAATTATCACGTAAATATTTACGTGAAGTGTGTATCCATATTTGAACTCAATGTGACTTTTCTTTTCTTCAATGAGAATAAACACCTTTGAAAGTTTTTTCATCGCCAATTTCCTAAATACTGTTCCAATGGTTTCATGTTTGGCTTTTAAAATCCATTGTTTTATATGCTAAAATTTTTCCCTTTGTACTCGTCTTCTCTCCTCGCACATAGTTTTATGCGGGGATATCTGTTATCTCTCTCTTCAGTACTTTTTGATTCCATTTACTCGACTGTTGCCCCCATTCAAGTCTCTTTGAACCTGTTATTACACTCCATTGGTACTAAATGATGACCTGAATCCAGCAAACCGTACGAAATACTCTTGCAGTTTCTAATTATGTGGATAATCTGAGTATAGTGTAAAAGATACCTTTCTTAATATTGACCCTAGTGGTAAATAATTAGAACTCATTAAATTTCACCAGACAAAATATTTGAGAATACTTACCTTAAAATACGCAAAACTGTTTCCCATCACAATTGCATATCTTCCGCTCATTTTGAAATGAAATATAATATTATGATATTGATACGATATAAAGTGTAGTGCCACCTATTCCCTGACATTTTTAGTTATTGTGAATCTTCAACGATGGAAAAAAATCACTGAAATATTTTCGCCTGATATGGCAGGTTTAAAGCTTTGTGTATTATCGAGCCTTAGGTCGTTTGCTTTTGAGATTAGTAACGTTTAACCCCTTCATAATTGGCCCATATGGAAAACGGAGTTAATATAGTATATCATGCTGACAACCAAACTTGCTCCCAAGCGACTGGTGATTTTCAGCAGATTTCAACTTTTGTCTGTGGAATTCCAGAATATTTCGTAAGACTATGCTCGGATGACAGCTGACAACTCCTCATAGTGATAAATCTCTATAAGTTATTGCGAATGTCTAACATAAGTTTCTGAATTTTTACTCTCCCGGACAAGTGTTGTTTAGATCCAAGAGGGATAAAGACACGATATCCATTGGTGGAAAGAATACTGGGAATCCAATAATTGGAAACTTTACGTTAAACTACATGTATTTTTATGTCAAATGTTTAATTCTTTATACTCAATAAAGTAAAGTGGTGAAAATGGGTATCATTTAATAGGTTTTGTTTCGATTTTGAATCGACCAAACTCGATACCCATACTTTTACAGGTAGTTAAACACTGAAGTATAAGTGATAATCAATGGAAATTCCAAAGTTAATGAGCATACGCTGTTTTTGTTATCTGATTTATCATATTCATTATAAGGCAATATATTACGTGATCTTCATTGTCGGCAATGAATTAAAATGAGGCATCCATGAACGTAATGCTAGCTTCTAGTATTTTTTCTTTTTTACCTCAATCGGGAAAATAGTTTTTAAAATAGCTCATTTTAACACATGAAATTTTTATCTATGAAAGAACAAAAATAGATTTTTTATAAGCCAAGTAAAAGGCCTTATTCTTGCTTTTCAAATAGCCAAAGATTGTCCTTTAATATGATATTATTCCTACATACCATACATCTCGGAAACAACACCCTAATTGAATGTGCATGCTATCAAAGCATGTAGCAACTTTTGTGAATTCATTTCACTATCAGATTACGAATTAATGTTCCAAAGAGAGATAAAAAATCAGTCCAAATTATGACCTTTGGCCGAAAAATATTAACGAAAAGTTACTTGTTTTAATTTAATGACGTGAAGTGAACAAAATTTTGCAAAAATGCTCTCAAAACTTCTTGCTTAAATTTGTTGATAATCAGCTGTCAAAAACTCAGATACGGATGTTTTGAATCAGTCGGAAATAAGATAAACTTCCTTTACCTAATTATAAATGGTTCTTGGTTTACCAATTTGATTCGGTTTATTTGTTGATATCGGTGATCCTCTTATTTCAGTCTTATTTCAACTTTTCCTAGAGTATTCTTGAACATAGCTTAAGGCATAGAGCCTTTCCAAATTCCGCGAAAATTCAGAGGATTTTTACCAAAAACTCTCGGCTTTGCTCAACGGGATAGCTCCCTTGCTGGTGCTCAACCGCCGCTCGTTTTATCCACCTCACACCTATTTTATTTCTCACTGCCCACGAGTTTGGTCTAAATAACTCACAGAGGGAACGATGTGCGCTTCTGATGGATGGAGTGTCAGGTACACGCCCTGCAGTGCCACCCATAGTCGCCTCAACATCCCCCTTCCATTTTATCGCCCACCCCCTCATCTTCCTTCCCTCTAGTCGTCCGAGGAAGTAACAACGTCCCACAGATTTGAGTGCGCCCTCCACCTCTCTTTCGCGAAACATTTCTTTAGCCCTGCCCTGGCACTCCCAACGGATCGAACTACTGCCAAAAGTTATGAAATTGCCCAAGGAATTTCTTCTTTGTTATGTTGTCGTAAATGAGTGCATACTATTTCTTCGGAATCTTTGCTAAATTAGTTTTGCCCTCCCGTTTATTTTTGGGCAAAATCTGTCATTTTTGGTAACTTATGATTTTCCTCTTGATATTTGTATAAATGCAGAGCTGTGAAAGCTCTGCATTTATACAAATATCCTATGCAAATAATGTCTTCCTTTGAAGGAAAACTGGTAAAATATTTTCACACGATATATTTTTCTAAGGGAAATATAATTTTTTCCTTAGAATCCCACATAAAATGTCGTAAAAGATCCAATTTAGATATATTCGAGAAAGAGATTAAAGTGATTATCTGCATGGTCATGATTTTGCATCTTCATTAAATTTATTTAAGTACCATTTCTGATAACCTTATTTTGGCCATAAAATGCTAAGCGCAGAAAACGTACAGTACTATTATATTACTAACAAGTGTCACCTAAGCCAAAAGAGTTACAGTATTTTTCTTTTACCCAACTTCCTGTGATTTCTCTTTGAATAAAATGTGTAAGTATTTTCATAAATGTATAACAAATGTTAAATAGCTAAAATTGATCTCAGGATCATCAACAAAAGGATAGAGAGTAAGGCAAATGATGACTAAGGGGATAATCAGTTTTTGTTTAGGAAGGAGAGTGGTTCACGTGATGCCATTGCAGTAATGAGATCACTAATTGAAGGAGTATAGAGTACAATCAGGATGTATTTGCCTGCTTCGCAGATTTAGAAAAGGCGTTTGATAGAGTGAATTTGAAAACACTAATGAGTATATTGCAGAAAATCGGAATAGATTGGAGGGACAGGAGGCTTATCCGCAACCTGTCTCAGACTGCTCAGGTGCGGGTGGGGAGCGAAGGGTCTGAATAGGCAGTGAGAGGAAGAGGTGTAAAGCAGGGTTGCCCATTATCACCGGTGCTGTTCAGCGTATATGTAGAGGAAATGATTAAAGAGGCATGGGAAGAACTGGAATGAAAGTCGGAGGGGAATTAGTAAAATCGATTACGTTTGCTGATGACCAAGCATTAGTTGTTCAGTCAGCCAAGGAGTTGCAAGCATTGCTGAATGAATTGGATGTTCAGTGCGATAGATATGGGATGAGAATCAATATTAATAAATCAAATGTTATAAAATTTTCCAGAAAGAAAAAGGCTAAGCTAAAAATTAAAATAGGACGGCAAAACATAGAACAGGTGGAACAGTTTACCAATCTCGGAAGTGTTTTGGACCAACGTTTTTTTGATCAGAGTAGTAGGGACGTAAGGAGAAGAATTGCGCAGGGCAAAGAGGCTTTCAAAAGGAGGGTGTTGTTGACAGAGACGTTGAGTAAGGTTTAGAAGAGGCTCGTCAAAATTTTGATATGAAGCGTAGTTATTTACAACGCAAAAGCATGGTCACTGAAGCAGGATGATAGAAGGAGATTGGAGGTTTTTAAAATGAGGGTGTGGAGAAGAATGGAGATGGTGAAATGGACCGAAAGGAAAACAAATGAGGAAGTACTAGGTACGGTGGGCGAGGAGGGGGGTTTGCAAGAAAAATGGATGAAGGAGTATTAGTCGGTAGTGGGATGTTGAAGACTGTAATAGAGGTGAGAATAAGTATTAGGCAAACGAGGAAAGGGCAGGACTAGGATAGGGATGTTGGGCGGGATGAAGGGAGGAAGGAAGTAAACGAAGATGAAGAGGAACTTGGCGTAGAGTAGATTGCTAGATTGTGTTTTTTTTAGTAGTAGCAGAATATTTATTTGGTAGTTGTGTCCATCTTAAACCCACCTTGACAGGTAGAACACTTAATAATAATAAGAAGAGTTGTTTACAGTATGATGAAAGTGCAAAGGATTCACTGATAAATGCATACGAGTGTTAAAACTATGTGAAAGGATAACAGTAAAATCCATTTTAGGGAAATCAAGTGACAAGGAAAATAAAGTTTAGGTTGTTCTTATTTTGGAACATTTTTGTGACAATAATCCATAATATATCTTTAAAAACGCTATTTATTGATATTCATAATCAATATAACCACAGATCTCAGTCCGAAGGCAAGATGTAATAGGTTTAGAGTAGACTTTAATTAGTACCAATCACAACGACATTCGAAATTCACAGATCAGGGCAGAGAAATAAATACATTTCTTTGTCTAGCCTATGTTTCTAAAGAAGAGAATGTACCCGAAAAATTGCACAATTTGTGTAAATATCAGGAATCGAACCTGGAGCCCTGGTCAATAGCCCCACTCTCTACTCACTGAACTACCATGTCCCCTTTAAGATGAAATCAAAGTTAAATTATTAGATCGTAAATTTCCGTGGCGTTCGACTCTCCATTCGTTCGACGAATGACTCTCCATTCTCGGGATGAAGTGTCGAAGTGTCTTCCAACGAGCGTTCCAACGAGCGTCTTAGACCTGAAGACGCTCTTTGGAACACGGGCGAAACTGTTGTCCAAAAGAACAACCTACGCGGTGGCCTCTCGAGAACGGAGAGTCATTCAAAGTTAAATTGTTGAAATCAAATTTCCGTAAACGTTAATTTAATATCTACGATTTAGTTCATCCTCGGAAAACAATCATCAATAGGAATACAAATAGATCTTTAAACGAATAGAGCCTGCTGGAGCTTTAAGAATGACTTTAAGCATTTTAAGCTAATGCCGAAATACTTCCTTATTTAAAAAAATATATAGTTCAATATAAAATTGTTCAAACACTGAAATATACGAAGTAATGAAGTTTCTTTGCTGCTTACTTTATTTTGGCATCATTTATCCCTTTAGAATATGCTAAAACTATTTTATTGCTTTAACTATTTATTTTTGTTCCTTTGTCAACATTACCGTCTTTGAAAGGGAATTATGCTTTCAAATGTATTTATTACAATTATAAATATATTTGAATACATAATTTAGAGGTGTATAAGTAAAAAGTGAAGCTAGTAAAGTGAAGTAAAGCTGAATTTAAGTCCTATTTCTCTCCACAAAACATATACACGTGAGGCGCGCATACGCGCTCGGATGGCAGTAGAAGGAAGCCGGCCGCCCCAGGAAATGACTCTTGTCGATCTTAACAACTGGAAGAATTTCTAAACGATACACTGTTTAAAGTATGTTTTAAATAAAAGTATTTAACCAATATGGCCAATGGGGATACCATACGTCAATGATATTTCAAATCACATTATCTATATTAAATATACGGGTTGACTGATTGATATTTTTAGTAACGCAGTGAATTATATTCGCAATTCCTCGGAAAAAATATTTTTTAAATGAATACTACTGGCCGAAATATTAGAAATGGGCACTAATTTCTCTTCAATAGATATTCTTCAAATTCATTTGTAGCAGGAAAGTCCAACAGTTTGTTATTGCAATAAAATAGTGAATATTCATTTTCTTTTAGGTTTTATATATTCATATTGACTGGAAAAGAAATATAACACTGATGGGGGAGATTAAATAAATAAATGAAAATCGGCAAGTAAATAATGATCGATGAACATTCCAATCAGAATTTGTTTCTTTATCGGCGAGCTGTACCACGTTTTTTTCACAGGCGCTTTACTTAAGCTGATTTTCAAGAATGTGTAAAATGACTTAAATAAGTTCAAATCGCGAATTGATGAACAACTAAACACAAATTAAAACGCTAAAATTTGATAATTGTATGAGCAATTTCGTATTTCCAGCAGAATTAAGCTGAATACCAGTAGCATTTACAGTATTACATAGACTATTGCCAATACTAATAGAATACAAGTATAAATGGTAGTATTTGTTTAATACATACATTTCAATCTCTAGCTGTTTCTCATTTGTCTAAAAACGCTCTCTTTTTCCTATGATTACTATTAAAAATAAAAAATAGGAAAAACAATAAGATATACTATTTTTATATGTTTATGAATTACTTCCTAAGTACTCAAATTAGTGTTTTTTTACAAAATATGTGAACACATTTTTCAGAGGGAGTACTGGACAGAAGTTACATGTTTTGATACTACTTGGTGCAAAAGTTCACGAGAATGCATACAGAATATGAAATACGAGAAGCAAAAGGACCATGAACAGTTTGAATCTTCCGAGAAAAAATATTGATCTTGCTTCGAGAATCACATCCAGAAGCCGCATGAAAAATGAACATATTCTTGAAGCGTAAACTTTTAACAGACGAAAATTATGAGCACGTCTCAGCCTTCTTAAAATGGCCTCCGTTAAGTTTTTTATGCCATTCCCATCCAGCTCAAGCTTTAAAAGATTGGAAGTTATGTTGTGTTGCGCTACGATACGTATTACGTTGTCAACGATTAGCATTTGTCTAGATATTTTATAGTAATTTACATCCTCCGAATAATACGGTAGATTATTATGCCGTTAAATAAATTCATTATTATAGTTAGAAATTGGCATCGAGTATCGTTTCTCTAATTAAACTCTAATTGCAGTGTACGTAGTATCAGTTGAAATACCAGGTACTTGCTACAGTAAACAAAATTAAAGTATTCATATCACTCTAAAGGAGATACTGAAAGGAATTCAACTTCCATGTTATATAAATATCATCGCTTTATAGTGTTTACTCTGGGGAAAAGCTGTGCGCATTGAGCATGACTACCGTTAGCGAAAATGTTTTGCATCGAAAACTAATAAGTGAAGACCTCATATGGGATACAATTCGACATACCACAAGTTTATGCCGTATATTGTACCGTTCTAAATTCGAAAGCGATGTGCCCTCCATTCGCATCGCGACGTCGATACGCCGAAGCTTTTTACGATATTCAATGAACATCACACCGCGATACTCCTCAAATTCAAACGTCGCGAAGTCCTACAATTCCGCACTCGCTCATCCCCACACCACACCCTTCCGAAACCTCCTCCCCATTCCCCCAACGGTCCGCTTGGGTGGGTGGGAATACTGCCATCCGAATGAGTGCCCTGCGTCGGAAATGGTCCCCTCGCCCTCGTTCGCCGCCGAGGCCGGTCCTACATACACCCCCCTCCATCCTATGTGACCGATAACCCGGCGAATGCCGTATTGACAGCAGTCGGGGTGCCGCGTCGCGTCGTCGTCCTCTCGGCGCTGGGGGAAATAAAGATCGGGGGAGGAGGAGGACGAGGGAAGTTGTTGCACATGTGCGCACGCGAAATGGTCGGAGATAGTGTGATGGTCGGACATATTTCGTCGAAACGGGAAGGGAAGTGGGATGGGTGCATGGGATAGGCTAGGGAGACGGGAGAGGGGAATGGTGGAGTGGAGGGATGGTGGGAGTGGTTGAAGGATAGAGAATTGGTGGGCGTAGTAAATATCATGTCCCTATCACCCCCTCCCACCCCCTCACCATCGACATTTATAAATACGTCCGGTGGAGTGACACAGATTCGCGGCCGCCGCGACTCGATCCCAGAGCCATTAGTTGATGTGGGAATAATTCAAAAAGCCACGGTTAACAAA
Source organism: Hetaerina titia (assembly GCA_037158775.1). Classification (NCBI taxonomy): domain Eukaryota; kingdom Metazoa; phylum Arthropoda; class Insecta; order Odonata; family Calopterygidae; genus Hetaerina; species Hetaerina titia. Next base: position 58,547,910 of record CM073772.1, read on the forward strand.
TGGATGCCTCCGCTTTTTTTAACAGCTCTTTTTTGGAAGAAAACGCGACGGTTATAGGCTGTTTGTTGTGTTTTGGAAGATACATGGGCTATAATACAAGTAGGTATTTTTGAATACGTACCCACTCCAGTTTAACGAGATTTGTTTCACTGCATGGAAAGAATTATGCCTAGAAAATTCTTAGTTTATGACGCAAAGCTTTTCCCCAGGTTTTATCAATTCATTGCCGGGCTGCATTTTTGTACTGTCACCAAAGGAATTCATACATTTTTTTTGGATTTCCAAATACTCCAAGAAATAAGCTTTTTATAAACTCAGCCAGGGATAGGATAAGAGAGATTTAATAAAATAAACATATTATGTTTTCTATCTTTCGAAATATCTTGGAGATTAAATCTAGCGCTCAGGAAAAGATTTCAAATGAAAGACTGAAAACCAATGACCTTGAATTAATCTCGAAACCGATTTAATTTTAATGCTGGATTGTCCTAGAAGAGGGAAAATCAAAAGATCTTTCAATGTCAGTCTCAGAAATTATCTAGTTGGCGCTAGTACACTAAGCGTTAGTTCAAATACGACGAGAAGTTTCAGCAATATGTAAATGTTGGTGAAAATATCATATCTTTTCTCACAAAAGTTTCCACAAACATTAATGAATATGATGGTGTTTCAAGTAACATATTTCTTGCTAATTCCCTACCACGTAACAATAGATTTGGCCATTAATTTAGGAGAAATCCTTAAGAGCGCATAAAACTTCACTCTAGTTTGCATTAAAAATTAATTTTTATAAATTTATTGTACATTTTTACAATATCATATTCGCATATCTTAGTAGGGTAAAAAGGCAATCCGAATTATTGTTAAAATCACCTAATTACTTCTTATTTTGAAAAAAGTTTATTAAGAATTTATTTTCATTCGTTAATGTGTCTTAATCTTTTCATTTTAATTTTATAATGCCATTTATGTGTATCAAACAGTGAACAATACCTTAAGGACGAAAAAAAGTGTGATGTCTACTACTAAACACGATTTATATCACCATTTTTACGTAGGGTTAGAAATAGGAAAACTATTGATGGAACTAAACTGACGTTTATAACGTAAACAGTTCGATATATTTGCTTACTTTTGCTTCCGGCATCGAAAAAACTTACCAAATATGTGATTAATTGGAAAAATTTATACACTTTTTACGTCTTAATGTAAATTCACTAAATTTACTACAAGAAAAACACACCAACTTCCACTGTTCCAATGGCACCCACTACGTACTACACGCATACTCATGTTGAAGTCATCGAGAGATGAGGGGACTAGAATTATAGCGATTTTCATAGGCCGTTCACTGAAATTCCGGGCGTCGCTTCTTCCCATTCAATTCAAACATGTCCATCTGTTGGCTCTCGTTTTTGCGCAAATTCTATTTTAACAGTATGAGAGCGAATTTGGCAAGTTTGAGTGATGCAAAGCCAATCAAAAAGTGGTCGCGGGAATCCAACACACCGAAATTCTCCTCTCTCCATCAGTCAACGAAGCGAGAAAACGCGGAAAATTAATGCAGCGCTTCACTCTCGAATGCATCCCGGCACGATAGGGAGAAGAAGAATTCGTGCATTCAGCAATTTAGTAGGACCCCAAAGGGAACGTTAAAAACCAGGGTACATGTGTTTATTAATTATGATTCTGAATGGGTGTGTGTGTGTGTATATATATATATATATATATATATATATATATATATATATATATATATATATATATATATATATATATATATATATATATATATATAGAGAGAGAGAGAGAGAGAGAGAGAGAGAGAGAGAAATATGTAAAAATATATATGTATGTATAAAAATATTATACGTGTGTCTATATATATATTCAAACATACGGAAATAGATACGAGGAAATGTGGTATAAGGCGGAGTTAGATCAGACGGAAAAGAGATGGCGTTCGGGAGCTGTTTCACCCACCAAAGGAGAAATAGACGACACAATAGAGGATAGGAGAGTAGGTTAGTAATCAAACAACATCAAAAACGGTAGTAACTGTGGGTTTCGTGGCACGCATTGTAAGGAAACAGAGACGAACCACAATAGCGAAATACACATTTTCCTTATATATATTTCCATGTGAATAAATATTTGTTCGCCGTGGGGCGGGATTTCATGTTTGAATATGTGTACTCGTACGTCTGTGTATATATGTGTATATATATATATATATATATATATATATATATATATATATATATATATATATATATATATATATATATATATAAAACACAGTAAGCAACCCGAAGGTCGGTTTAGTAGGTGATGGTAGAGCTCACCCATGTACTAGGCCCGACGGCGTGTGAATACTCAACATCAGGGTAGGGGGGCCAGTTCCTTTCCCTGTGCCGGTTTCCATGTGAATATCATGGTTACCCGAAAAATCAACTAGCTTGGGTGGAGCTGCAGGTGCCCAAAGTGCCTTGGCCGGGAATCGAACCCGGGACCCTCCGGTCAGTAGTCCAACGCTCTACCCACTACGTCAACGCACTAGACCACTGCATATGTATATATATATATATATATATATATATATATATATAAAGTCACTTTCTTGAAAATCCCACGAGCGTGCATAATAATGAAAATGGACTAAGTAGTCGACACAAACAGAGAAACTAAAACATACAAAAGAGGGACTCCCTGGTTCTCGAATTTTCGGTGATGCAACCGCCTTTCTCGTTAGTCCATTTTCATTAGATTTTTTATAGACTAATTATATTCATTAGATTCATTATATATATATATATATATATATATATATATATATATATATATATATATATATATATATATATATATATATATATATATATATATATATATATATATATGTATATGTATAATCGTGAAAATGACGCTCTCTGGCGACGCACAAACACACAAACACTAAGATAATAAATATTACACACACAGAAACATGAAAGAAGTGCACTTACAGTGGATATTTTCCTTTCGGTCCATTTCACCTTCTCCATTCTTCCCACACCCACTTATCAAAAGCCCCAATTATCTCCTGCCTATCCTGACTATCCTACTGTGTCAGTGACCAAGTTTCCGCGCCGTAACCCAGGGCGGCATATAGTCTCCTCCCGCAACTCCCCGACCGAAAGAATTGCCGCCTTCGTCGACCACTATCTCCAACCTTTAGTTCACTCGTTACACTCCTATGTCAAAGATACCTTCCATATCCTCAATCTGCTCCACTCAACTTCCCTCCCTTCTGACACCATTATGGCCACAATTAACGTCACATCCCTATACACCTCCATTCCTCACGAAGAAGGCCTTGCTTCCCTACGGCACTTCCTCTCCAAACGCCCAAGCCCTCAAACTCCAAGAACCGATTTTCTCATTGACCTTTCTAACATCATCCTCACCCGTAACTTTTTTTCTTTCAATGACAATTTTTACCTCCAAATCAAGGACTGTGCCATGGGAAGTAGATTAAGCCCGTCATACGCTAACCTCCACCTCGGTGTCCTGGAAGAGAGGTTCCTTTCCAGTTACCCTCTAAAACCCCTTCTGTGGCTTCGGTACATTGATGACATCTTTCTACTTTGGCCACATAACATAGACTCCCTCAATTCCTTCATCTCCCAACTTAATGATTCCTCATCTCTTTCTTTCACTTCCAACATCTCATCATCACAGATCACTTTCCTTGATGTAAATATTTCCCTAACAACACATTTCTAACCTCCGTACATACTAAACCTACTAACAAACAACAATATCTTCATTTTAACCGCTGCCACCCCTACCACACCAAACGCTCCCGCCCTTACTCCCTCTCTATCCACGGGCACCGCATTTGCAACCATCCCGAATCCCTCAACAAATACCTCAACAACCTTCACCATTCCCTCCTCCAACGGGGATACCCAGATTCTCTCCTTCACAAAAAAATCCTAAAACAATCCTACACCCCCAATCCTCCCTCAACCACAGACTCCCACCCTCTCTCAATATGCACCACCTACTTCCCTGGCATCCAGTCCCTTAAATTCATCCTCAAAGACCTGTACCCCATCCTCAAAAATCGCAACGTTTCGTCCAACCTTCTTCCCAAATGCCCTTCTGTTACCTTCAAACGGCCCGCCAACCTATCAGATCTCCTCAAATGCACCAAGCCTCTTTCCAAATCCCCTCCCACCCCCAGAATCACACCCACTCCGTGCTTGCGAGCAAGATGCAAAACTTGTCCTATTTTCACCACTCCACCCCTCTCCATCCCACCTTTTAACTCTCTCCCGCCCTTCCCCCACTCCTCATGCACATCTCAGAATGTAATCTCTCTTCTGACTTGCAAACTCTGCCCGGCATTTTATACCATAGTATAGGCCAGTGCTCTACACCCCTGAACCTCAGGGTGAACAATCATCGCGCCTCATGTAATCCCTCTTCCCCGTCCGCGGGTCTTCCCATCCCAAAACATGCCTCCCACCACAACACCCCCTTCAACCACTGTTACAATGTTTCCTTGCTAGCATCCCTTCCCCCATCCGATAACCCTATAAAATTAAAAACAATGGAATTGGCATTTATATGGCTGTGTAAAGCCTATCAACATCCGGGTCTCAATGTCGTTCACCAAATGGGGGGGGTGGGGCTGGGGTAGATGGAGGTGGATTTGTTTCTTGCGAGGTGGTGGGACAATTTATTCATCCGCATACATTTTGTCATCCTTGTCCTGGGTTTTGACTTGTCAAGCCCTTATGATGACTTGGTTAGTTGATGCCTTGGTCATGGGTGTTGTGGTATCAGTGGATGAATTGTTAGTTTTCTGTGTCACTTGTTACTATTTCCGCATCCTCCTTGTTCCATCTCCGCTCCCCTCTGGCCTCCTTTTCCCCTCCATAACCTCCTCGTTCACCCCTCTCCCACCACCTGTTCTCCGCTCCGCTTTCTCCCCCTCCATATACCCCTCCTTCACCCCTCCCCCAACTACCTGTTTTTTCCCCTCTCCCTTGTCCCCTACTCTCTCTGCACCACGTACCCTTTTCCTCAGTCATATCTTATCTTCCGAAGAAGACGGAGCTCGAGTCCATCGAAATTATCAAGATATTATTGTGAGTGTTCTTTTTATATGTTCTCGTGCTGTGTGTTACTCTCTAAGTTATATATATATATATATATATATATATATATATATATATATATATATATATATATATATATATATATATATAGACGATGTAGAAGCACTCACGAGAAAAATATAACATTTGGATGGCAAAATACTAGAACACAAAAATTTAAATATAAAGCACATAAAAGACACATTTTAAACAGTTTAAGCTTGCGGTCCTATTTACATACATATGCATAAAATGTCAACATGCATACGATCAAACTGGACAACTTCATCTGAGGCTTCAGTTACTTGTGATCCGGGATGTTTGCGTTCAAATACATATTTCGTGCTATTTTTTCGTCTACCCACACAATATTTTGGATATTGTTTCCTGTTATCCCCAGAGGGGGGTAGGGTTCTCGTCACTTGCAGGAAGCGTTCACAATATCCCCCCCCTGATCCGAGGGCGTAGGTTGGACCTCTTGGCGTTTACGTGGGAGGACGATGGACGTTGGGGGTGAGAGGGTGGACCAAACGGTGTGTCTGTCGGCAAGAGACATTCGTGCGGAGGGGTATGGAGAGAGAGTTATGGATTAAAGTGGACGGCTCTAGGATCAAGGCTCGGAATAAAGAGAAGCAAATAATGCCTCTTTCTTTTCTCCTTTTCTTGAAATTCGTTCCGCACTCTTCAGCCCACGTTGATCGCAAAAGGACACCCCGGCAAGAAATAATATGTATATGTAAATCAAATTTTCCCCTCTCCAATTGGAGAAATTGACATGTTTGTTCTCTTTCTGTGTGTTTCATAAAAAAACGTGTCTGGGGCGAGTGGAACTGTTGGTGGAACATCAGACATTACATTAACATACTTTAATATTTTCTTCATACCTTTGGAGCAAATTTCAAGGGGGAACGGTGGAAACATCTCTTTCATAAATATATAAAAATAAATTAATAGCTATATATATATGACGTATTTGACAGATGTACAGGTATCTGTATATATCTACACACACAGATATATGTATATATATATATATATATATATATATATATATATATATATATATATATATATATATAAAGAAAAAATATATAAATATACCCCTGTTAAAAGGGGTAGAGGTTAAAAGGGGTTAAAAATTAACCCCGAAATTATTCGGTCACCTTTTAACCGAACGTCTCCTCTCGTCTCTCTCGTAGTCTACCCTAATCGATAAATCCTAATTTTTGGTTTTCTTACGTCACTTTTCGTTTTCTTTACCGTTATTAGAATCGCGGTGTCGTTTCTTTTTATCTTCTGTATTGCGTTATTTATATCTTCAACTATTTCAGGATAGATCTTTTTCAATCTTAATGAAGGTCAGGTCGAGTTATTTCGAAAAGCGATTCTTCTTAATTTTCAGCCAAAATTTTTCCAAGATCTGCGTTTATTGATACTGACTTTCTTTTTGGATCCACGATATTTTCAAATTTTTTGTCTATGATTTCGCCACCAAGAAAATAAAACGCCAATGTATTTCTTTTTCCCTTTCATGATTAAACTCACATCTTCTAATCCTCGAGGTTGATACCATATCGTCTCTCAGAAACGCAGCCCTGTTTATTTATTTTGAGATGGTGCTAAAGAGCCCGCTGGTGACGCCAAGGAGCAATATTGTTGAGATTACTAGAAAGAGCCCCGCTGTCCTACAAAACGCCCAATGGGGGGAAAGGTGACACGTACGCGTAGGGAAAGAGAACGGAACAAATATCCGTACAGGGCTGGATGGTTTGAATCGGTGTTTCGCCGCACCGGAGAAGAAAATGCCCGTATTTTGAAGCGGTCGACTGGCACCCCTAGTTTTCACGCCGGAGAGCAGGACAATATCCGTGGGATTAAAGGGGCAAGCGAGGATCTAGCGCCCAAAGCACACTCAAAGAAGTGGAAAGAGACAGAGCAGGTTCGAGAGCGAAACCAAGGCTGATGGAGAAAGCAGATGATACGTAGATGATCGATTTTATTCGGGTTAAATGGAGACGATCGAGTCCTTTTCCACTATGTAACATTTTTATCAGATTGTTGCTTAAAGTTTAAATATATATATATATATATATATATATATATATATATATATATATATATATATATATATGCGATTAAGTGTATGTGGTAAATATGAATACTACGTACACACGATATTCAAATAAGGGAGAAGTAGTTGAGGAGAAAGAGGTTAACTTACTTTGCAAGTATACAAATCAAGCCTCGTCCTAGTAAATACATGGGAAGATATTCACAGATGATGGGGAAACCAAACCTGAGATGAAAAGGCCTAATAAAATACAGTTATTTAGGTGCTTCATGTCTATTATATTTTCATTCAATGATATACCAACTGGTTCTATTTTAAAGAAAAAAATGGATAATTTTGTATTCAGGTGAAGAGATATGGAGAATATTCCAAGAGCTAAGTGTGTGAAACGCTAACCCTCAATGTCAGATTATTTTAGAAGACCACTACGTTTCCGATCGCCATCACAAAATTGAAAGTTTGTGGGTTCGATGGATCAACTAAAATATAACAGACACAGCAATAATTGTGGGTGATTAACGAAAACATTTAAAGCACTATGGAAATTGTCGGCAAGTGAGTTTCCGAAAAATTTCAGATGATCCTTCGTCAGCCAAGGTCTGTTCAAAAAAGGCTACTAGGATCATGTTTCATCCGGGGCGAATTCGACAGTGGATCTAAGTAGCCAATTTGAGACTGAATATTGCAGTAAAATACGTCAACAATGCATATTGAGGAGGGAGAGGAGACCAGGCTAGTCCGACGAGACGCGCGGCAAGTTAATGAGTGTGTGAGGGTCAGAGTACAGCTGAGACAAAATTATTATGCATAGGTTTAATGGGTTTTCCTTTCTTGTATTAAGGTTGGGGAATGAACAGTACTTGCATTTCTGAAAGGAACCCAATTTGGCGCGTCGTGCTATCATGGTTATCTTCATTTTCTAGTAGGATCCACTTATGCGGCTCCTTTTTATTTAAATTTCGAGCCTAATTATTCTAATATTAAGTGTCTCGGAGCCAAAAAATTTAAGATCTTAGTAAGCTGGATGAGACCAACAGAAACTAGTAAATATTATTTAAATAAATGAGGAAGGGCAGTAAATATTCTATAAAATTTAGTCAACCTATAAAACTTTACCGTAGGGAAAAGTCTATTTCGGCCCAAATAGTCCAAATTGCAATCCATCAGCGTTTAAGCAGTGGTACGTTTTATTTTATTTATATTTATTTTCGTCTTTTAGCTTCGGAAAGCATCCAGTCATTTTAAGGAAAGAGTCAATAATTTTTATTTTACTATTATAAATGTACTGACATATATAATGGTCCATTTTAACTAGTTAGGTTTCCAAACAGCGTTTCTGCAGGACGTAAGCTGCAGTCAATTTAAATGGAAGCAAAATGGTCATTTACTACCCCATCATGTTTAAATTTGGATGACCTAGCAATTAATTAAAACAAGTCAAATTTATTCCAAGTTTTTTTAATGCGTGCTTCCGGCACTGTATTTCAAAATATTTCCTAAAATACAGACTCCTCGGGTTCACGCTTGGGCGAACGTAGTCATTGCATGTGTAAACGTGGTGTAAATTTATTTCATCCTGACTTTTCATGGTCTTTAAAACACCGCATTTTACATGCACTCATTTCACTCGAGACTTTAATGCAATGGAAGAGAACAACCAGCGTGTTATAACTGCTTTGCAGGATATGACAAGTGTAACCACGTGATGAATAAAGTGGGGTGAATAAAATTAGGGGGCTATTTCAATTTACTTTATGAAGGCTTGTTTGCACTTGAATGCAGTATAATGAAGGGAATGGTTTGAAACTACATCCTTATTGCTCTTGAGTAAGTAATGACGTAATGTTTTCCACTCGTTGGCTTAATGCTTAGTCAAAGTAGCCATAGAACGATTCCAAATATGCATCTGTCGACTTAATACTAAATGTCCCTGTCTTAAATAAGCATCATTTCCGCGATTAAAATTGATGCTACAAAAATATATCCTTTCAATCTCTCCTTCACTATGACTAACTTAACGAAAATTAGTCATTCTTTTGTCACATTTGCTTGTAATTAAACTGATGACAGTTTAATTTGCAAGTTAAGAGGAATATCAGGTTAGAAAGATACTGTCAACAGTCTCGTAATCTGAATAGTCGATAAATTCTGAGTTTTCGTAATCCACTTAATGTTACTCTTTATTCTCATTTTAATTAACAAATTTGGTCTTAGTATAAGAATATCCTAAGTGACGCTCGAAAATTCCTTACCGTACGCAAACGTGCACTGAGAATTTTGTGTGCCATTCCCTTCGGTTCCACACCAAGAAGATTTTAGAAGACTTCCCAGCCTCTTCGAATGTGAACAGAAAAGTGGGTTAGCGATAAGGGGCTCGGCGGCAAGAGATTGCGGGAGAAATATAGGGTTCTGTGTCTGAATAAACAGGAGGAAGGGAAAAAACACTTTTGAGAGACACTCGGGTTTATCAAAAATAAAAAAACATAAAAGGAAAAGAGGGGTAAAGGAGGGCAGAAGAAACTTCGGTGACTATGAGTCTTGAGAAATGAAAGGAAGGAAAATATGATGAAGGCGCCGGGAGACATGCTGATGCTGAAGAAAGGAGAAATTTGAGTCACTGGCTTTCAACTTCATGCACTCTGCATGTTGCTCGGACGGACTTGTTCGCTGATGATCATTGAGATTATAATTGAAGAAAACCCGAATTCAAGGACCTATATTTGCCTTTCACCAATTCATAATTTTACTTGTCGCACAGATATAAACCGATTATATTAAATACGATCATTCTCAATTTCCATTTTGTTACGTAACTTTCTTTTTTTCCCTAGAATTCGCCTAATGCTTGCGTTAACGGATTATTTTAAAGATTTGCAATTTGTCAGAATGTACATGAGTCATGGAATCTTATGCACGATCAAGTAATTTTAATTATAAATTTATTTTAATTTCTAGTTTCAAAAGCACATTACTGGTAGTGGAAGTTCTGCCTTGGAAGATTGTGAATGATATAGAATAATAGGAGAATATTTCATATGGAATATTCTGTGTGTAACAATATTCACTATAGTTCTGGATTTTAGTATATTATATTAACCTAAAATAAGTGTTCAAGCCTAACCTACTTAGAAAACAATTTAGCCGCTTGTATAGTATTTATCCATTTGGACGCATTTCGAGTGGATATAAATACAAACCAAAGCCATCCAGCTTCAAACTCATTCCAAACTTAGAAAAATAATGAAGCTATGTACATAAACTGTGTTTATGTTATATGTGTAAACGGTGTGTTATGCATAAACGGTTATAAAAATATTATACACAATTGTTTTCTCCACAATGATTCTCATTTATTTTGGATACACACACATTCTCAAATAAATACTTCCAGCGCTAATTTTGTTGTTAACACTTCCTAGATTTCGAAGTATCCATCGTCTAGTTCATGGTTATATTCGTTCAATTTAAAGCGGTCGTATGCAACTTTTTTTTTCAGATTATAAAGCCATACTCAATTTCATTGCTATTCGTTACATACAATAATTTTATGGTCATCAAACATGCACTAGCTTCAGTCAAGCTTTAAAATATTAGGGTTTTAGTCCATTCAGCGCATTGAATATGTATTCGTTCTGCCGCATTACCTTTTTATGGAAAGCATTAATAATTGAAACCGTTTGGTTGCGATTTTTAATTTTCATAAGTCTTTGGGCAGCGCTCTTCGCTCACAATGAGGTAATACTGAAAGAAAAACCTCAATTTTATGCTCAAGTTACGGACTTTTAGTAACCAGATTTACCTATTTTTTTATTTGGTTTTCAAAAAGCTTTATTTATTAACTTTTATCTGTCGTCACACTGTTCACCCTCACGATGAATTATTCAGAGATAATTAATGGATGGTTTATACAATATATAGTAAACAGGTACAGCACTTTAACATTATTCCAAGTGCTAAAAACTTACGAGAAAGGAGAGAGGAATACCAAGAAAAATGTACCTAACGTGTATAACGTGCGGTAAAATGAAATTCGATGTGAGTTTCGAGATTAAACAATTAGTAATAAGATCATTCAAAAATTTCCCTACAGAGTCATGTTTAGAGTACAGTTTTGTAAATGGCAACCCGTTAATTTAGGGCTAGTCAAACTTATTCAAAATTATTTTAAATCTCGGTATCCTTTGTCCAAGGACATTGGTCTTTCCAGTCGGGTATCGTTTTCATGTAAAGCGAAATGGTTAAGAGCCTATTGCAACATAAGATTTTTTTGTAAATATTAAATAGGAATTATTTAGAAGGAAATGTAAACTTGAACATATAACTTATGTATAACATGCTAAAGTGACCGTATTGCAATAAAATTCAGCTCATCTCCACTATGTCATCCATGATATGCCTTTTAATAGTATTCATAAATCTATATTTGAAATGCGTACTCTCGCATTTAGGTAAAAGCAACAATTTTAGTCGGAAATCCCTTATTTTGCCGACGTTAGATATTGTTAGGAATTCAATGGTCGCATGATTTTATTACATGAAATAGCATGGAGACTAAGAACAATTTCACTACCGAATATATTTGTGCCAATTTTATTTTTATTCGGTAAATACCTATAAAACGTTTTTCGAGAAATATTTAATCACTGGGAACGATGCAGATCCATGTTTTCCCTTTAAATGTATCAAATATGTAAATCTGCATTTTACGGTTTTACGCCACACATGGGGATAGGACCGGGTGTTCATGCAAGTAGACCTAGGGGGTGTTATTTCCTATTTCTTAGGTCGTAAATGCAAATGCATTCATCCACTTCGTCTTCTTTACATCCGGCGCAAACTATACTATATACAGTCAAATATCAAAATGAAAACATTTAGAATACCTGATCCAAAAGTTTATTTTTTCGTGGAAATATAAAACTCTTCGCTATGTAAGCATTCAGCTCTATATATTCCTATATCTGCTCTCCCTTTGATTGCCCCTATATTGATGTTCTTCATTTTTTAATTTAGACACGTTTAACTCTATCTTATCCAATAAACTTCTCTTTAAAATTTTTCTTTTGTCCGTGCTCTTCATTGGTAGTCAATGTTTGTACGGTGACTTGGTCATAAATACTGTTTTCATTCACCATCTGGGTACATATGCACTTACTGTACGATAGTATGTTGAGGTTACGTAGGAAAAAGTAAAAACTAAGGTTTATTTTTACTTTGAATTTACGGTTACTGATGGCTCAGATTGTGAGCCGTTGGTTGATGGAACATATATTACAAACATTCCAGGCTGTCATGATTTAATAACCATCGTTAAAGTTTTTTTCCACTTATATAGAAAAAATACAACAAAATTTATATTATTTTAATAAATAAAGCCTATGTTTACTCTTTCAGTACTTAGTTGTGAAAAATCATCGTTTTATTTAACACACTACTTAATTTTGAACTCAAGATTAAGAAAAAAAATAGATAATTTTACCTAAGATTTTAAATTATTATTTGTGATTTTGAAATATTATCGTTCATGTCTAAGCCAGAGTAAACAATACCACGACTGAATGAGTAGTATTTACTCTATCAGGGTGGTTTATTGGTAATAATACAAGCCGATATTTAACTTATTGGCTCGTTGGGTTATGTCTAAATCTGGTTTCTGATGGTCTAAACCTGTAAAATAAATGTAGTGAGGATTTATGATTTAGATGAAGTCCATAAAAGTTATTTACTCGAGCAAAATCAGGACTCATTCAAATTTTGTTGGCTACATGTGACGAACAAATGTTGCATTCTGAAGAGATTTCCACCTGCCTCAAGCCCATATTGCACACTGCATTAGTCTGAGGCGGTGCACCTTCAAGAGGTTCCTCCAGCATCCGTCGTCTTTGAAACTTCTGAAGTGGAATAAAATAACACGGCCGAGGAACACCATTCCAAATTTCCTTGTTTTCCTCGCTTTATTCAGTCATATGGAGACGTAACTTTTATCTCCTATGAGAAAGAATCCTCTGTTTTTGACGTGTCCATCCATGACATTCGTCATTTGAAATGTGACAATGTGATGACTGTCAAGTAGATTGTGGCAATTAGTTTAATATGCGCAAATACGATGCTCGTATATAATACTAAGGTCCATGTATGGTACTGCACTTAGCGTGTAGGTACTGTGAAACTTTAAATAATAAATACACGATACCGAGAAAATGATAGGGCCAACAAACAATTCTTACGGTAGAACAAATATCCAGGGTATCTATTATAATTGGCTTAGTTAAGACCTACATTCATAGAAACATCGACATGGAAGACAAAAGATTGCCGAGAAAGCATCATTCACTAAAAATGTAAATTATGCTCTGTTGCATAAGCTGCTATTCATTTCGTTATAAGTTATTTTTCAAATTCTTACTGAATACTGAATTAAAATATTAACTCTTGTTCATTGGGAATAAAATTGTCATTGCATTGATTATTATTTCTCAATGACGACTCATGTGAAATATCCTTCATTTGAAATCAATCTTTTTGTGGCAAATGACAATATGTGTCATCATTTAAAGAATTTAAGCTTTGTTTGCCTAAAACTGCCATTAAAGTTTGTTCAACGTACATGTTTCAAGCATATATCACACGAGTGAAACGCAAGAGCAAAGATTAATATAAATATATTTCCGGGGGTCAAATGCTAAATAATATCACTACTCTCTAATGTTCCATAATTTGGCATTGGTATTCAGTTTTCACTATTTTCATCTAATATTATTTTGATGCTTTAAAACATTTTCGGATGTCAGTTGTTGAAATACAAGGTCGGTTCCAAAGGTAGTAGGACCTAGGTAAATAAAAAATGTATCCCCAGAAATGATATATTCACTCAAAATTATTCAAAGTAGCACCCTTTTACGTCCACACACTGCCGCCAACGGGTTTTCCAGGACTCGTACGCCTTCTGGAAGGCGGGGCCCTTTATTATGTTAAGCTCCATCATCACGGGCTCTAGCAATGCTTCCACCTAACCGTAGTGACGTCCTTTCTGCACGGGCTTGAAACGGGAGAAGAAAAAGAAGTCTGGTGGGGCAGTGTCTAAAATATTTGGATCCTCACTCACGTGGTCCAGAAGCTCTCGGCAGATCCGCGTGCGAGTTTCTTTCATTCGTCCGAAAGCATTCGCGAACCTACTTCGCACACATCTTTCTCATGCCCAGGTTTTCGGTCACAATTCAATGCATAGTATCACTTTTGGGATGGCAAATTCATCAGAAATCATGCGTACACTCAATCTGATAATCCGGTTTAACAAAACCTTCACGCTTGCACGATTTTGTCACATTTTGAGGTCGAAGGTTTTCCTGAACGTTCGGCGCCTACTCTTTCTATACTTTCACGAAACAACTTGTGCCGCTCAAAAACACCCGATCTACTCATAGCATCTTCACAATAAGCTGCCTTGAGGATCTCATGAGTCTCTTTCTCGGTTTTGCTCAGTGTCACGCAAAATTTGATGGCGTAGCACTGTTCAAATAACTAGGTCATGACAGAGCGTAACGAAGTCATGTTTCAGAGATTTTTCAAACGAATGGCCCACACACCGCAAAGGCTGGGAGCAACTGCCACCGGCCTCCAGCCTTTCCTTGGACTTTCATCCCTTGAACTTAGCCAGAGATGCAGTCACCCGTCCGTCCGTCTATCATCGATAATAAAGTCGATGTCATACATTCGATGTTTTCAGGTTTAAGTTTGCAATGTATATTTTCACCGAAGATGCTGAGGATGACACCTATGCGTTGAAAATGGTTGTACTTAATAAAAAATTTGATGGAAATATACATTGTTTTTTTTTACTTCAGTCCTACTATTTTGGAAGAGATCTTGAATGCTCAAAGCTCAATTGTTTCTCTACATTTTATAGAGATAATGTTGCTACTCTTCGCATTTCCTAGTTTTAATTTCCGTTGGGCCTTAGTTATTACTCTCTTGACAAGTTTTTTTGCGTTCTAACCAAACTCATTTCATGAATTGTATGCACACTTGTCGACTTCGACTGCACTCTCATATTAATGTAAGCTGTACTCCAGATATTTTATTTTGATATCTTTCCTGTTTATGTTATTACCATTTTTAGTTATTTACCTTTTTATCGATTGCGGTATTGTTACCTGGTCCCTATTCTAAAGGGTTTGTTATGGTGTTCTTTTTCTGCCCCATTACACAGTAAGTAGTTTCGAGCTATATGGACGTGTTTCTTTTCATCATACCATGCCGTGGATAAAAAAGTTAATCTTATTATTCTTTCCTGCGCTTTGAAAGATTCTATTTTAATTCAGTGGCTTGATCTGGGAGAAGATCGGGTCGTAAGTGATTTGAATACTGGCTTCTCATGTTGGTGCGAATCTTTGCAGTGCTTTTCTATTGTCATGGTTTTTACTAGGATTCCAAATGGATGCAATATTTACTATTCATTTTATCCTTTGAAAATGACGTTTAAAAATGGACATCTTGGCGCTTTTCGCTTAGAGCAGGCTAACGACGACTCCAGATTTTACTTCGACCTTCCTCAATTCCCTGAAGAATTCAGCTCCACCATTCCATGTGTCTTTAATCTATCAAATGACCCCAGCTCTCGGTATCCTCCCTTAAAAACAACTAAAACTTCATTTTCTATATTATTCTATTTTACTATACTATATACTATTCTAATTTTCTATATTACCAAAATTTTATCTAGGTACGGTACATAATTTCACTAGGTACCTTATTATGTACCACATCAGGATTTTTATGTCCTTTCTCCTTTCCTTTTCGTTTTCCTATCCCGCAATTTCCTACACTGCATTCTTACTTGCCCTCCGTAATCGCCGTGATTCAGGGGTCCATTAATGTAAGGTTTTTCCTTAACGTTATCTCGTCCAGTTCTTGTTCCAGCTCTCTAATTAATTCATTTCTCTACGGCTTGTTTTCTGCATATCGGCTAAGTGAAAGTCTCGGCTGTGCTATCCCAGTGTTCTCGGGCGCCTCTTGTAATACCACAAAGAAAATCCTCTTTCTGTATTTCCTATATAACTATACTCTAATTTTCTCATTTTTTTCGAAATTTTTTACAATATTTTCTCTTTTATAGTTAAAAAAATAATATTTACATGCAAAATGTTTCTTGCTGTCTGTAATTCGGAAGAGCTTCGCGTTAAAAGGGCACCATGTTTTGCAGTGAAGCATCAATTTGAAAATACGAATTCTCTAATATTTCATTGATAATATCTAATTTGTCAAATTTTTCTTTAAGCTTTGTACATTTGTATCAGAAATGTTCTTTTTCCTTATAATAAGAAACCAGAATAATTGCCATAGATATTTGCCATGTTTTAATAGCATAGAGAGTCCATATCTATAAGTCTAGATAACCATATTATATCTACATCATATCCATCCACAGACTAGAACTGATTCACTGTCCTTTAATAATCTGACAATTATTACTCTCATCAGGAGTTTGCCATCCTGGATTAGGAAGAGGAAAATTTTAAATCAAAATAATGTTTTTCATGAGAAGTTACATGGACTTCACCAAGCCCTTTTGTTCTAAATACTAAAATTGAAATTTTTCTGTCCCTACGCGCCTAGCTTTATGAATACTAAATGCCTAATGTACAATAATGTCCTGCGCATATCTTATCAGTGCTTCAAAAAGTGTCTATACTATATGTACAAATACTGACTGCAATGATAATCATCCGAACCGAGGACCATCCGCCAATAATATAGGCGTTTTAATTTATGTTTTATCCAAAAATTTGGAGGTTGGAAAGAGTACGTTTTTAAATGCATCACAGCCGTCCTAATGGACTTTAGTTTATATAAGCAGTTTAATTTACTCAAATATTGTGTTTCCCCGATTCTTAATGAGATAAGGGTAAATACCAAGTATCGTACACCTTTATTAAAGTCCTGATCATGCTGGAGATATCCCTTGAAATTAAGTCTTATCCCGTCATACTCCTCTTAATTACGTCCACTATTACACTTCCATGTGCATCTTCTTTCGGTTTGTCTGGGAACCGCGAGTCCACGAAAAGGAACCACGAGTGGGGAAAGGGAGTAGATAATAGCCGAAGATAGGAAGACGAGAGCTTTAAATCACAGTTCGCCCCATCTCGCAGAGGGGCGGGAATCGTAAGATAAAAGATACCAGAGGGAGAAACCATCGAGGAGACGCTTATATGCAAAAAAGATCCGTTCAGTTTGTGGAATCGGAAACTTAGAAACGAAGCTGGGGAGCAGCTCTGGAGAGTGTGATGAGGAGAGCGTGGCATGAAGGGAATTTCTTTTTTTTCTGCGACGGCGGAATGATAAAAAGGAAAGAGGGAAGGGTCGCCGGGAAGGCGAAGTGGGGGCGGAAAAGAAAAGACGGAGAACAAGCAAGGGAGATTTACGTCGGCGTTGCAGTCTTGAACTGATTAAAAGTTGGTTGAAAAGTTTTCCGCCAGATGGAAATGGGAGTTGAGGTGGGAAATATCTGGAATGGAGAGGAAAAAAGATGGATGCAAGTGTCTGTTGGAAGAGTTTTGTGGTAGAAGGGAGGAGGGAGGGGGGGGGTGAAAGGATGAAGAAAGTAAGAAGTGGGTCTAATTTCTCAAGTAACTTCAAAAAGAAAACGTGTTTGCATTGTTTTGTCCGTGATCCGACTCCGCGATATTTTGTCCTGAGCATGAGTTTCCCTCTGCATTGAGCGTGCGGGAAGATTTTCTGTGTCAGCAGTTGTCCCTTTGTTAAGAGAACTTCGCATTTGGGGTTAATTCGCTCATAGTAAACTCCCATTGAATGGTCACGAAGAATTATATTCGCGTAGCGTAATTCGCTTTGAGTTAGCTTAGATATTTGTTTACGTATGGATGAAAGTAAACGATCCTTTGGATCAATTTCTAAATTTCAAAAATAACATTTTACAGCCAAGAGCGTTTTCGTCCTGGACCATTATTTGATATTAAAATTTTTCAAAAGATTTGTTATATCCCATGCTAAGATTTCCGTGGATATTTGTAGCTAGCTAGATATAAAAAATATAACAGACCTGTCTTTGGCATAATGTTCTACGATACTTTAAATAGACAGGGAGGCCCGGCGGTTAGATTCCAGGTAGATGCTTAAAGTCGTGTTGCCTATGGGAAAAATATGCTTAGATATGTGAAAAACATATTTAACCTCTATGTAAAAGGTGATGAATTCATTCTTAATAGAATTCTCAAAGCAATGAAAGAATTATCCATAAATTAGAATCTGTGTTAAAAATTAACATACCGCTGAAACTTCACCTTTCAAGGTATCAGCTAACACATAGTGTGATATAAATATTTTCTTTCATACTGGACGCGTCCTCAACTGTCAATATGGTGAGGCTTCTCAAGCAAAAAATCTGGTGGTAAAAAAACACCTTGGTGTTTCTCAGAATTGACATAATTTGATTGATTCCGTAAGAAATAGAAAATAGTGGAGCCCTAATACTTTATAAAACTTTTGATTGAGAAATAGTGCAAAATTTTTCATTCCCAGGATCATAATCACTGGATTAGTGTGCAATTTTTGAGAACCAGTAAAAATAATTGTTTTGAAATCAAAGTAAGTAGTCTCCTTATCGCATAATACCGTTATGACATAAAGATGAAAAATGAAATTTAAGTAATTTTTTTTCATGTGTGCCCTTTTTAATTTTCTCGTATTTATAGAAATATTCTCATAAAAAGTCCACCTTGCTAATAGCCACCTTTAGCCACTTCAACCAACTGTACGAAGGAGGGTTTCCAGATTAGTGGCGTCAATCTATCTTGATATCTACTCCGAAACTGAGGAAGGAAAAAAAAGAACTTGGCAACTACCATTTTAAAGTCAAATGGAGAGGATTGTGAAAGGTCGGTTTATTTGGTACTTGAAGAGACAAAACATTATCATGTACTCAAATTCCAAAAGTTAAATATCTAACCTAAATTTTGCCAAGCAATAAACAACAGCTTCAATTACTGCGTTAATGGCAAGTTAATATTTCAGGAAATACATTTAAGTTGCCATATTTGGAGAGTAGTCCGTAAAATAACATAATTTACTTAAGCATTCAAAATTGGAAATGAAGTTTTAATATTATAATATTTGTTATACTATATGCTTTTTTATGCTATTTTAAAACGTCGTGACTCCAAAAAAGAAGGGTGTATATTCCCTGACAGAAAAAGGAGTTTCTTAGCACCAAAGCAAAACCATGATAAAAACCAGATCATATTAAATTTCAGCATTCATTATATTAGACGAATGCTTTATGTAAGGAGGCAATCATGTTTTAGTACCCACACAAAGAGCAGACTTTGAAATAAAATACTAATTTAGATAATTAACTTCAAATTGCACGAACGAATTCTGTTCGAGCTAGGTACATTGGCATACAAACGCTGGCCACGTTTTCACTTCCTGATGAAAGCTATCAAGGATTCAGAGGTATTTAATATAAGTGGATATATATAGTAGGTACATGTTTGCGGGAGTTGAATCCTAGCTCCATTTGTTGAAAATTCTCATACTCTATTATCAAACGGACCGTGTCTAAAACTCATTTGAAATTGTATGTGCGCGTTTCCTATTCAAATAAACTTTTAAAGCTCAACCGAAGTCAGTTTAGTTTAACATTCAGAATATATGGTGAGGGTAAAATATAAGGAAAACTTTGCACTTCCACACACTTTTAATGCAATAAGACCATAGTTTTGATGCTGCGCATCATCCTCCCCTGATGATGCGCAGCATCGAAATTTCCTTATTTTTTACCCTCATCATGAAGGAACTCCACAAAGTTAAATCTAAAATTATTATCTTTAACTGTTAGCTTCAGAATTAATATATAACACATTTTTATTATTTTTCTATTCCCTGAAATCATAAATTGACCAAAATTCCTGCGGAGATAGTAATTGATATTATATGAGCTGGTTTTGATTTATTTACTACCTCGATGGACTTTTTGTGAATCTAAGGCACATTAAAACTTTGATTTTCACGCTTTCAGAATCCATTTCTGCGTGAAACGACATCAATTTTTCTTTCTTGTATTTATTCATGTCACTAAAATCCCCTCATAAGATCATATCACGGAATTTGCTAAATGCTACCTACATTCAAGTAATATGAGATCCCTTCGGTATTCATGAAATTTTATCTAAAATTTTAATCGCAAAAAATAGATTTTTGCTAATCTTGAGTAGGTCAAACACTCGTATTATGCTATATTTAAAAAAAACATCTTAATTAAAGAAATGATAATCGAACCATTATAAGTCATTATTAAAAACGTACGGCATTATAAAATATTTAAATTATTCAAAAATAACCTTAATTAAATTCTAGTAATTCTAATTTTGGATGTAGAGAGCGTGAGCAAGCTAGTTTCTTACGTAAATATTACTCGTTTTACATACCATATTCACATCATATATCAAAGAAACCTCTCCTTCCTTAATGCCATGGACCATTAAATTACTTCTGCTTTTGTCCAGTAAATATAATTTTCTGAATAGGAAAATATCATGCTGAAAGGATTATGAATAAATAAAAATATGAAACGCTTGAAGATAGAATTTTAATTTACGAATTCCATTCAATTCCAAAAGCTATGGACTAGGCCCTAGCCATGTTAAACCACTATAGTATTTCCGGTAAGATCATCTAATTTAATCAATGTTGCGGCCAAACAGAAGTTTATTGCATTCTATTTACGAATAATTACTCCTTTTAACTAATTTAATGCATAAGGACCTGATCTTACATACTTATTCCGTCTATGTAATACTCGTAAAATTTTCATGCATGCTTTTCTATTCCTGAGGGTTAATTAAATAAAGTCACCAAAATCTTTTCTTTCATGTTCATCTAAACACGTTTAGATCTATTACTTCCATTGAATGCACTTATTTTTATCTCATAACTCTCTTTAAGAATTCTACTCTCGTAGAATATTTTCTCCACACCACATCATATTGTAGAATACGTATTTCTTGAGTAATTTTCTTAAAAACTGTGCCTCCATATCTCAATGTATTATATCCCCCTGAATCCTATGTGTCAACTATTTCTTATAACAAACGAAGGTGGTAAATTACATACAGTCCTAATTTTGTATCATTCAATAATTTCTTAGAATAGAAAAATTCTCCCCAATTTGATAATGAGGCAGAAGAATATTCTCATAAGAAGTTATATCGTCACTTCAATTCACCTCTTTTCGGTAGAAAAAATAAGGTACATGGTACTCAATGCAACGATTTCAGAGTGTATAAATCATTCGCCTGAATAGCGGATCACTCCGTTAAAAGTTACTGTTGCGGCCACTCCCGTAGTTTCTTGAAATTTGTCTAAGGTACATGGTATTTCAGTGGATAAGGTTCAGGGTTACTGCCTGGATTCGATTTTCATGGGTTGCTAAGAGGGGTCTCAGCTTCACCAAAATTGTGTGACTTTCATCTTGGGAAAACAAAGGCAGATGAACTGTTTCTCCTACTCTGATGTATCTAATGAATTTCAAAAGCCATTGGGCTTAGTAATGGGGCAAATTTACGGGGGGGGGTGTGGTATTATAATTTTAATGAATATTAAAAATAACTGACGTAGAATAATTTTGATTTACTATTCTTTATTCTACTCGAAATAACATCCGTTGTTAATTAATTCTCTCTGGGTTTCTTACTTATTGAATGCCATCATTGTAGAACTCGATTCCGTCGAAAACCACTGCCACACTTCTTGAATGACATCATTTGTGTTGTCAAATCTCCGATCCCGCGATAGTTTGTTGAGTTGTGGGAAAATAAAAAAAACGTCGGTTAGGGCGTAACCAGTAGGTTATGGTGGATTTGCCAAATTTCAATACCAAATCACTGTGATTTGTCAAGCTAACCTCGAATTGACTGAGCAGGTGCATTGTCGGGAAGAAGACGAATGCCTAATATGATCATACCGCGACATTTCTATGTCGGTACATCAGAAAACTTGTTCAGTCTGCAGTTCTGCCTGCAGTAATGGGCACCAGTTATAGTCTGACCCTTCTTTAGGTGGTATGTGAAATGAATTAATAACAGTTCCAAAAACTAACAGCGTGACCATCCCTGTAGACTCCTGAACGTTAGTCAGCCTAAGGGGGGGGGTGATTCGCTGTGTTTCCACTCTTATTCACCATTTGGTCTCTGAACCACATTGATGGATCTAAGGTTTATCCTTTGTTAACACCGCCCAAAAATATCCTCTTTGTCTTCCTCCAAAATATTCAAAATCTCTCTAGGCAGCTCGCGTCGTGTTTGCTTCTGAAAATGTCAGTAGTCGTGGAACACCTTTCACATGTGCAGTTCTTCGTGAATAATTTTCCACGCATTCCCGTAATTAAAAGTGATCATTTTAATGGTTGCTCTTCGGTTCCCTCATGGTGCTACACCCCCTGCCAGACACCTTTTTTGGTGTCTCGCAGGGTATTTATGTAGATGTAATATAGTAAAGTCATCCGCATACTTTACCGTGTCAGCATCTTCAGTAAGTGATGATTTTATACTTCTTGGATCGTCCGTGAGAGACATGTGGCCAGGCTAAAAATTTCTTTTCCACCTAACAATGTCATATGACGGACTCTAATTTCAATAAATAGCCATAATTTCATTGCGGATTTTCCGGGTACTTTAACAGGCATTAATTGCTGTAGTTTATAATATTTTGTATATAATTATTTATGAATATGGACATGTAACTTTAATCCAGATATCTCGGTTTTGTCCTGGTAATGGGAAAAGAATCAAAAGAAACAAGAAGAAGATAATAGAAATTAAAACACTTAATAATCTACCATATTCAGAAGCGCGAAAAAAATATCGGCTATTCAAAGCATTTTTTTCCATACTCTTTCTATACTGTTGCTTCTAAGCCAATAAAATAAACCACAATTTCCACTTAGACGGATATTTAAAATATTAAAATTAAAACTTAGATTATCGGAAAACATTGCACAAAAAGCACCAAAGTCCACCTAAGGAGCAAAAAGTGTAATAATTTACCTTAGATGGCAAATAAAAACCCAAACCTATGTCAACATATAAAATGCGAAGTGCGAAGTCCCGGCCTCTCCTGGGCCTCCACGCCGGACTTCTTCCTGAGTGGAGGAGATGAAATAGTGCCTCTTATAAATGGAAGTTATCGACGTAATTACATGATTTGTTTTCATGAAATGATTTCACCGATCGTTTCCCATCAGCCACATTAGCCACCTTTAACTAACTGTGGGAAGAACGAGGGTTTCCGAAACAGAAGTAGGAATATTTCTTGATACCAATTCGGAAACCAGAAAAGGAGAAAGGGGACCTCGGAAACTGTAGTCCTATACGCCTGTCGAGTTACCTCTGCAAAGTCACGGAGAGAAGAGTCAGTCACCAGCTCCTTTGGGCTTCTAAAACATTTTTTTTCAGCTTCACTGTGGTTTTTCGCGCAGTAGATCAACCATCGATCATTTAGTCTACCCAGATAACTACATCCGGAGAGTTTTTCTCGAGTATCATCATAACGTACTATAGCTGTGCTCTTTTTTCATAATAATTTCCTCGGTGAGGTAAGAAACTGAGTTACCTTCCAAAATGTAGTGGCCTGTATGCTCTTTTCATGTACATGCATCAGCTGACTCCCAATCTAATTATTCCTCTTCAAAAACTTTGTTTTGTGCAGATTTGCCTACATCCCATGCATTTCACACTGACTTTCTAATGCACTCATCAGTGGTTGTAAGCCCTTGGCCAATGGCTATTTGGTTTGCATTCTAATTTTATGAATTATGTAACCTTCACTCTGGTCTCTAGGCTTTTCCGTATATAAAATAACCTCCAAGTATAATATGAAAAGAAAAAGTGGAAATCATTAACTTTGTCTAACTCCATTGCCTAGCCATTGCTCATCCCGACTCTCCATCTGCCAAACGTATCTGAGCAGTAATTGTATATGTTAAGTACTGCCTCAGCTGCGTATAAAATAAAACTTATTATTCTATCGTTTCCACACTGGTTGCCTTCCTTCTTTTTGGGTGGGAAGTACCACCGATCTGATGAGATATCTGGGCAAGTCGTTCCTCCTAAATGCTACATATTTACCCTAAAACTCCTGAAACCCTTCCTGAACCGCTAAGTAATTCTGCGGGGATATTATTCATTGTCACAGCCTGATTTCATTTTATTCACTGAATACACTTTCTACCTTGAAATCAAGTACTCATTGGCCTAAGCTATTCTCATCTGAGCCATACTATTTTGTTATGTCTTAAATTGCTGATCTAATATTCTCCTCATATAGATGCTCTGTGGGTCGCGGTGGTCTAGCGGGTAGAGCGTTGGACTGCTGACCAGAGGGTCCCGGGTTCGATTCCCGGGCGAGGCACTTTGGGCACCTGCAGCTCCACCCAAGCTTGTTGATTTTTCGGGTACCAGATCTTCCTGGGAAACCATAACCGGCACAGGGAAAGGAACTGGCCCCCCTACCCTGATGTGTGAATATTCACACGCTGTATAGGGCTTGGTACATGGGTGAGCTCTACCATCACCTACTAAACCGACCTTCGGGTTGATTACTGTGTTTATGGTTTTATAGATGCTCTATGTATTTTTTTATTGTTATTTGAGGTATCCTGGATCAATTTTGTTCCTCCTTTTTTTTTGATAATATTCTTGAATTTTTCCTTCTTAATTTCTGGTAATGTTTCTTTATGCTCCTCAAATATCGGCGTTTCCATTATTATTTGCGTCTTTAATACCTTCATGTACCCTTTGTCTATTTAAAATTTTTACAGAGATTCAAATCTCTTTTAAAGAATATGTTGCATGAAAAAAATCATTCTTCTCTTAGTTTTCTTCTATTTGTAGTGCAAAATGTCGTTCCCCCTATTCTTCTTCTGAAACACGAATACGTTGGGTTAATATTCATTAGATTTAGCTCCATACTACTTTAACACATCTAACTGAAGCTATCCAAAGATCTTTGTGGATTTTGTGGAGCCCTGTGATTAATACCTTTTTAATTGGGCAAAGAAGACACACCTAAAATAGCTGAGCTATTATTTTTCAGATTATTATCCATAAAAACATGAAAACCTAGCGTAAGATGAACCATTTTTTTATAATAACAAGCTTTATTTCAAAGTAGTCAATAAATCCATTCATACGTAACCTAATTCTTATGGTGGAATTAGTGACACGTTTCTATATATCAGAAAACGACTATCTACAGGTATGTGGGTGTTCCCTCCGATTCCCTCTATCTATTCAGTTGCGAGTATTGGCAGAGCAAATCAGGTGATAAAAACGTTTTGGCCGTCTTAATGGTTCGTATCCAACACTCTTTTCGAGAGTGGAGTGTGCGACACCAAGGAGCGGATGCTATCTGTTAAAGAGTGTGGAATCAGTGTCTTTACTGTCGAATAATCGTTGTGAATGTTTAAAATCGTTGTAGTTTCACTCGTGTAATTACCAAGAATAATAAATTTGATGGGGAGATTGTCGATAGCAAATGTTTCTCAAAGGAAAATGAGTTAGGAGCTTGCGGATGCTCAGATCGCTCGTTTTGCATTGTGAGAGGTGAATAAATATAATTTTTTTCTAGTATACACCAGTAAGGCTTTTAGTACTTTTCAATGATTGACTTTTATTTTTTTTAAAATACCATACTTATGAAAGTAAAACATTCTCTTTCCCTTTACTTTCTCAGTCAGCTCTCTTCCTTCAATTTCAATAAAGAAATTTTTGCTTAAACTACACCAAGGTTCTGCTTATTTGTGAATAGTACCCATTTCCAGTAATAGTGAGATATATTTATTCGTCCTCTGAATTCATTAATATTCAAAGCATTTATGGCAAAGAGCCCTTCTAATATTTCTCGTTAACATATTCACAATAAGCAGCTTCCACATAGGTTTGAAGCAGTAAAATCTCCGAAACTTTGTTCTTCATCATAAATTCTGTTCTTCAGCTACCTCGCTCCCTGGAGAATCTCACTTTCCCTTAACTTATTTCAGGGATACTTCATTTATATCCTGGATCTCGTTTTGTAAACTCATAATGAACTTCTTTTCATTAATATTGAACCTCTCATATCTCCTTAGCTTATCTTACACAAACTTCAATCTAAGTCTTCTGAAGTAATGCTGGCTGCCATATCTCATTTTTCGAATCCAGAACATTTCTTTCGCAGTTTACGTTGATTGTACTACTGCTATGAACAGTGAGTATGTGAATTCCATTATGCTCCGTACGGTTGACGTGGTAGAAATATTACTCATCAATTTACGTCCAAAACACCATTGCTATATTGTCTTTATAATTTAATGACGATCTACGACCACCAACATTAGTTCTTTTACATATTTTTAATTATAAAGCTGGATCTCATATGATTTCTAAGCTAATGTTAGCTTTTAGTTTCTTTGAGGCTGAACATCACAAAAAAAGATTCGTACTACCAATTCATCAAAATTAGAAAACAGCTTACTGCAGTTATTTGAAAAACACGATTATTCATGCTGCAGGTTTTCTGCATTGGACTAATGGAAGAGTAGCAAATATTGTATTATAAATTTTGATAGAAAATCTGCAAGCTAGTACAATAATCTACTTGAGGAAAACTAATGTTTTTAAACCTGAAGAAGATTCATGGGTCAAACCTCAATTTAATATCTACATAAACTCTAACAGTCTAGCAGTGACTAAAAAGAGACGTTTCAGGCGTGATATGCTGGAATATCATGATTAATTAAAAGTGCCAATTTTCCACAAAATAAAATTTAATGCGACCGGTTTCAATGTTACTACATCATCATCAGGTAACAGTCATACGAGGTTTGTTCAAAAATTAACCAGAATTTTTTCATTTCGCGGGCTTGGAGAGTCCGATTGTCGAACTTGTTTTTATTATTTTGGCATGCATACCCCTGAAGTATGATAAAACTTTTAGCTGATTTCACTATGGACTTTGTCTGTGACGTAGAAGGCAGTCCAGCGTGGAGCTCGTACGGACTTTATCGGCCATCTTTGAAGTGCTCGTGGGACTTTAAAACTACATTTTGTAACATTCTTTCATCGTTTGACAATTGGAAAATCATGCCCAAAATCTCATGCTAAATTATCCCAGTCAAACAGAAAAGTTGATGGAGTAACGTTTTTCACTGCATTTTGCGCTTGCACGTTGTCCCTCGACAGGGGTCCACTAAAAACACGATCTAGCCTGAACGAACACTCGCGAGCGATTGGCGCTTGAAGTTTGATAAAGCTTAGATCCCTCACCAACGAGCCTGGGCAGTGTGAGCGCGCTGCGACTCGAGCACTAGAACACGTCTCCATACTTCTCCTTCTCAAAATATACTGGACGAATGAAGCGACTTCAAACCTGCGCATGCGTGTAGAGGGTGGATGTTACTTCCACATGCTAACAGGAGTTATTCTGAAGGTCATTTTTTTTGTGATATACAAGCATGTGTGTATTAGTTTTCAGCCTACTCTGGTACGTTTATAAACTCGTTTTTACTTTAATTTTAACTTCCCTTAATGAATGTTCACCCCCTCAAACACTTAGGTAAATCTGGGCGATTTTCATAACAGTATATTTTCCTTTAAATCACTCTGCATTATTTTAGATTTACCTTTCATAGTCTTCTTTTACTCTCTTCCTCGGCAATTTTTTATCCATTTTTTTGCTTGCAAACAAGAAAATAAAAATATTTGAAAAAATCTGAAGGTACCGCATTTCTTCATTATTAATTTATTTTTCATAAATTAATAAAATGAAATTGAAAATATAGAATGCTTAAGGTTTAGACGTTTTACTAATTGACAACATTTACATCCATGGAAACATTAATTTCGTATATTGTAGCTAGAGAATTATTATATATTAATTTATCTACGCTTCTAATTAAACTATCACTTGGGGCATTAAAAATAAGGTTTGCAAAATAGTTATAATGGAATATTACGATATTAAATCTTGTAAACTTATATAAATTCTAAATTTAATTTTTAACTTGAAGTACAATTTTTTTTGTGTTTTATATGAATAAAGTTTTTTAACTAATATATGTTTAAAGTAAATGTTTCTAACTTCATAAATGCGTTAATAGCATGCACAAATTGTGGTTAGTTTTGCTTTGCAAAAATGTGTGACGTATGATCAGCGCTGTTCAGCTACTAAAACATGTGACATGTTGATCACGAGTAACCTTTAAAGCGCTATTACTATTTCTCCTATAATTGAATTGATTCTGCCAAAATTGTCTTTTCAAAAGATAGGGTATTTTTTTTAGGGTACAGTGCTATTGAGCTACTAAAACATGTAACATATTGATTACGAGTAACCTTTAAAGTGTGTTATAACTATTTCTCCTGTAATTCAATTGAATCTGCTTAAATAGTCTTTTTAAGGGATGGGCTATTTTTCTGGTAAAAGCTCATACACGTGCAAGCCCCACATTAACATTCATGAAATTCGGGCTTTATAAAATAATTATTATAGGCTTAAAAAATTCTGGTAAAATTACACATTCAAGTTATTATGGCCTTGACATCTCTAGAGGGGCATATTAGCTTGAATATGGTAAACGTGAGTGATCGATAATCTGTAACATGGCCGCCAAACAAACCACCAAGTAAGAAAGAAAAATCGAACAGGGAAATGTTTTATTTCCATTAATATTTCTTTGTAACTAAACATGTAGTAAAGGAAGAGCAAAGATCGTATCAACCAAATATCGCTCTTGGAAACTTTAAAAACATTTCATGAAACAAATTTATACTTAAGTTCAATATTAAACTGTTTTACCACCGACCTTTACGGTTGATGTAATGTACTAAGATCGCATGAATAGCCAAAATTGCCAGTTTACCATTCAGTGACATTAAAACTATAATTAGAATTAATTTAATCTATAAAAATAAAAAAAATATTTGCACATAAAATCAATTAATCAATTTGAAAATGGTTATACGGCTATTATTTGAAGAAAATATGTTTCCCTTTTTGCCTGATGGGCCTTTTTATCATAAGAAATAGAAAAATTCAAGAGTTATTTGCTATTCTATTCCACAGAAATTAATATAATGTGACATATTCGACCATTTCAAAATTAGTGATTATTTATGATGTGAAATAACTGCTTCTATTACCCAAAAAGTTGAATTTTAAAAAAAGACAGCAAGTTGCTAACCGCGAAAATATCTTATTTTTACATCAGTTGACTTTCTAAGCTGACAGAACAATTGAAAATCTTATGTTTCCGGATCTTACCTTGTTTATTTAAGTCTCTAATCCACAATAATATTCTTTCATCTTTGTGATTCAGTAAAGGGGTAACATTGACCTTATATCTAGTGGGTACAAGGAGAACCAACTTCAATTTTAAATATCGTCAGGTTTCTACCAATGTATTTAACTGAACACCCGGCCTAAATGAATCAAAAGTTATCTTAGAGCAATTACGTACTTTGAGTGATTCATCTCCAGGTGTTCTCATTTTAATTTGTTACAGCGTTAAGTAAATGTCTCCATGTTTGGAAATAATAAAACTACGAAGGAGGCAAGTGTTCTCTACGGACAAGCATTTTGGCCTAGCAAAAATAAATTTTGAAGTTTATAGTTTTTATCAGGGTTATCCGTTTTTCATTGACACATCTCAAATCACCTCGCGAGCATGAAAATGGAACGGTGGTGGTAAATTGAGGGTGTATCTTCATTTCCAGGAATTAACTTTTCCCTTTCTCCAACCTGGCGACAAAACTACCGCTGTTTTCCCGTGTCACACAAGGTTGCAAAGGAAGAGTCGTTACGATTACGTCGTTCACGTGATTCAATTAAGGAGTTTACAAACATCCTTCCTACCTATTCCCACCTCCTCCCGCTGCACACCGAACGCCTCTCCAGCCCTCCTTCCCTTGCACAAATGACTGCTTACACCCTCAGCGAATACCGATGCATTGCATCTTCCCCTCCCTCCGCTCTCCTCCCTTCGAGCCATCCACTCTTCCGAGTCCATGTCAACGAGGATGGCGATGAATGGGGGAGAGAGAGAAGGGGGGAGGGGCGCCGGTGTGCGGGGGAGTAAACAGAGGAGGCCGAGCTTGCACTCAGAACAAAGGAGTGATGGCGTGTGTAGGGGGAGAATGTAGCGATTGAAGGAAGACGGAGGAATGAAGAGACTGAATGAGGCTGTGACAGCAACTAACTCGGTGCACGTGAAACACTGGTGCACACGCTGGTGACAATATTATCGATCACCGGCGATTTCTGCACACAAGATCTCCCACTCGAAGATTTTTCACCGCTCGCTTCCGCTCCCCATCATCCACTTTCTCACCCACTTGCCCTCGCCACCCGCTTTCCCACCCGCTCGTCTCTCCCTTTTCGTGTATTTCAATTCGCTCAGGGACTCATGCCCGCAACCCTTAATTAATTTTACCGGACTTGCGCTTTTTAACCCAACTCCACTCGAAAATCCCGCCCGTCTTCTCTTCCCCTCATTCCCACCGGCCATCCCCCACTCCCGTCCCCCCAGCATCCTCCCACCACTCCAGCCAACCATTCTCTCTCATCCAGAGCCCTACTCTCTTCACTCCTTATCCTTCTTACAAGAGCGGTGGCTCCGAAGGGCCTTCCAGCCAATTCGTTCCAGCACTCCAGGTCTCCTTCGCCGTACTACCCTCTCCACTCTCCCTCCTCTGGTCCTCCCCAGCCTTTCACCCTCCGCAGACTCCATTGTTCTACCTCTCTCTCCCTCCTTCCTTCCCTCTTCTCTTTTTCGCCCCCTACCTTTCCTTCGCTGGTCGTCTTAAGCCTTCCTTCGCCCACAATCTCGCTCACGTCCCAACCCGTCCCATTCCTTTCCCTCCCACTCACGACCCCATCCCCCATGGCTTGGACCCCTCCCTCCTTCTCCCCCTCCAGAGCCCTCCATTCGAAAAAGGAAGCACCCAGGAGGAAATCCTTGTTACGCCTCACCTATCCCCCAAAGCCTAAGGGGGTGGTGTGAGCAGGTGAGCGGGTTGTGGGGAAAGGAGGAAGGGTGTAGAGGATCGCCCTGCTCCCCTTCCACGCATCCACCCAGGATTTTGGCTTCCCTCTCCCTCCATACGCCTGGACTCTCAGCCCGCCAAGTGGTTCCCAGGACGAGTGTCTCCCTTCCTCTTTTCTTCGCAGGCCTCCTACCCACGTCCTTTTCTTCCCTCCCCCCCTCTCTTCACCTCAGTCATTTCCTCCCTCCTCCGCCTCCGATTCTCCCCGCGGCCTTCTTTCCCACCCCAATGGAAACCCAATTCTGCCCAGATCCCGTAGAATATTGTGTGTGACCGTGAGGAGTGGATGTTTGATCGAGGGAAGAATGTCGATGGATAGCGAATTCGTGCAGCGGAATTCGCCGGGAATTTTTTGCCGCTGGAGGATCGCTGGGTAAAAGTAGTGGGTGACTACATTACGTGACGGTCTGGATTTTATGCTACTCCGGGGAAAGGATCATCTTCGACTCCGAATGGGGAGTAACGAACGATTAACTGATGACTAGTTAGACCGCACACCTAAATGTATTCAAGGAATTTACATTATCGGGATCGTCATGGACCGCCTGCTCTACTCTGCTTAGATCTGCCATTAGGTTCCCAACCTGCAATACTAAATTATTTTTAATTAAATGTTATGATATTATTTGAAATAACAGTACATTTTGCACGTTTTTTGACTAAAAGGCACTACTACGATAACTAGATTTAGATATGAAATATTTGATACTATTTGAATAATATTTAATACATCAAATACCATTTTGACTTCCTCTCTCTTTAATCTAATGACAGGGTTCCATTTTGTTAAGTATACTCGGGCTCGGGTTCGATTTCCTGGTGTGGGGGAATTTTTCGGTTATATCCCGAATTCTTCTTCTTTGCTATTTGAAGAAAACTTCAATTGCAGCGCATCGTTCCTCGGATGGGACGCAATGTACCTTTCGTTTAGAGTAGGCTAATAGCACCTTCAGCTTTTTTCCATTCTTTCCCCATTCCCTAAAAATCTTCCCCTTTCACAGTACCAACCAAACCCGTCCTTGCTAGTGCTATTTATTGCTGTTAATTAACTGATGTTATTATAAAAATGTTCACATTTTGCAATTGGACTGTAATGTGTTCAATTAGGGGTAAATATATTGTTATAAAAGTATGAATCATTTCATTG
Source organism: Hetaerina titia (assembly GCA_037158775.1). NCBI lineage: Eukaryota > Metazoa > Arthropoda > Insecta > Odonata > Calopterygidae > Hetaerina > Hetaerina titia. The sequence continues at coordinate 58,580,373 of CM073772.1, forward strand.
ACGTTATTAAATTAAAAAATTTATTCATCAACGTGGTGCTATTCTTTAATTAATTAAAAGAGATTACACACCAGAATTATTACTCATCATAGATCCCCGAACTACTTCACCAAAATTAACGTTTAAAAAAACCTTGGCAGCGATCAGACTGGGGGCATTCCACGGCGAGAATTCGTGCCAAGCAGAGTTATTAATTGCGCCATACTCCAAGGACCGTGGAAAATTTGACGCTGAAGTAAATTGCATGCAGGATAGCTTTTAATCTTTTTTTTCGGCCTTCAATTAATAAATTACAGAGATGCCTTCATATTTAATCTCGTGACAGACGAGTTTTGGGAAAAAAATGTTTCATAACGGCCAAAGTTTTGGCTGGTGACCGGTGGGGCTGGCCCAATTCTATCCGTGACAATTTCAATGAAAGGGCCCTTTAAATCAAAGCGCCGCGCCCCCTGGAGCCATCGAAAGACCCTACGCCGGAGGGCGACAATGGTCTCCGGAGAGACGGGAGAGGTGTGGGGGCGAGGGGATGTTCTTGGGAAGTGGGTTAGGAGGGGAGAAAGGTATTGCAGGTACGAGTGGAGGGTGGGGGGCATCATCGTGGAATTAACTCGACTTCCTTTGGAGGTAGAGAGCGTTTGCGGCTGCGATTAAGGGAGGAGAGCGCGCGCCTCACCGCTCCCTCGGTTCCCCTCCCTTTATCCATCCCATCAAATTCTCCCAACCCACTTCGACCCTATCTTTTCCCCCACCGGGCCAACCCCGACTGCCGGCGCGCACGGACCCCCGGCTATCTCTCTTTCGTCGTTCCCTGGGTCGGCAAATTCCACCTCAATCATCCCTCCCGTTTGGCGGCGGTTGGCTCCCCCGCTGGGCCATGAGCACCCAGACGCCAGTCCGTTCCCTTTCTCTCGTCTCTTGGCAGAGTCCACACCTCACCTCGCCCGTCAGAAACTCGGTCCATTGCCTTCCCGCCGATGATGCGAGCCATTGGTCAATTCGAGGAGCCCTCGGTCACACTCCTGGACCTTGTCATACAGCAAGAAAAGATGGAATTTTCTCATTCAACGTCGTACATATTTAAGTTCATTTCCAATACTTAAAAGGTTGTATGTCCCATTAATTAATGTGACTGTGGTTGGGATGAGAGGCAACTTTTTTATTCATTGGTTTACAAATAAATCAAAAATTTAATTGGTAAAAGAATATTTGATGGGAGCATAAAATAATGTATGTCACGAAATAATGTGTAATGTATGCCACGTCAGTTAACTCCAGGGTTTAGCTGTTTATGTGCGTAAACGGTTAAAACATTTAATTTCACATGTTCACCCTCTTTGAAGTGCTTCCCTTTAATAACCCAGGGGACTGTAATATTCTTAAACTATTTTTGCCTGAAGTTGAGTCTTTTCCTTATTATTCTTTTTATGTTTTCTATTTCTTATCTTATTTACTCAGTTACTGAGAACGTTGGGGTGGTAAAGTTTTAAGCCCCATTTTAGAGCAAATTTGTCAAAATCAGGTTAGTATCAAAAATCGGTGGTAGTCATTCATCCTCGTGGAAAACCTTCTTCTCTTACACATTTAAAGCTCTTTCTCCTGCTATAGCATTTTATTTTACTTCCTACAGATTAGGCTCTTCCATTTGTTCATGTACCCTTCCCTAATAGTACTTGAACGATACTGTCCTTACTCTAACGAAGATCCCTATCCTGGTTTTCGCCATGGATATCTTGAGGTTGCGCATTCTTATATCGTTATCCATACAGTTTTGTAACTTTGGCAGGTCCTAATTCTCCTCTGTATTTTGAATCCATTACCCATTAACAGTAACATACCTATCCTTTTCTGTAGAAATTATTTATCATTTCCTTTATTACTTTTAGAATTCAGAGATTGAATGAATTTTCAGTTTTAAATATTCATATGAATATCCTTCATTATTCCCATTGTAAACTCGGCATTTCAGTGGACAGAGCGTTGCTCGGTTGGCCGTAGGATTCGGGTTTGAATCCAGTAATCGTATGTAGGCACCCATAGTGTTGCCTAAGTTCTCTGACTTTTGGGGTGTCAGATTCCCTGAGAAATGATACACTGAACAGGAAAAGGAACTGGCTAACTAACCCAACTGATCAACACATTCACCAGTCCAAACAAACTTTCGATTGATTAATTCGACTTTTACTTTAAATTCTGAGTGTATAATCGTTTATCAGTAAATATTTTCATCTTCATCGAGGCAGTAAAGTTCAGTGACCTTTTTCCAGACCTGTAAATCTCTCTGATTCGTCTCACAAACATGGTAAGACTTATTTTTCTAGGTCATTTTTTAAACGTTGCTATTTTTAAATTCCAAAATAACATGCTGTTAAACAATTTTATAATAAATATATTCTAATAAATCTTCTAAGATATTCTTTTCAGATATTTTTCTTAGTTTAAAATTTAGTAAATATTTTTATGGTCAGGTCATATTATGTTTCGGCATGGTAATACTCGTAATACTGTCTTTTGTAAAGTTCATTAGGTATTAATCCCGTCTCGATTTGACTTGAATACTTGATATTGGTGCTTTTATGAACGAAAGTGGTTGAATTTTTTTGGGTCTACAAGCCATTTATAGGAGAAAATGTAAATAAAATATTATGGAATGAGTGCTAAACGATGATATTAATCGAATTGCAAATACCTGAAATAATTGTGTTATTCAACTAAGTAACTGTAATTCTATCAGAAATGATAATTTAACGATATTGTTGCTAAAATATGAAAAACTGAAACAAAAGGTGGGTAGCTGAAATTGTGACTTTTTAGGTGCGTACACAAACACAACAAAAATTCTAACAAATTCATGCAATCAGAAAATACTCAGACATTTTTAAACCTATGAGTTGGTGAGTGAATGGAACTTAGGTCTTTGTAGGGCAAATGTATAAAATGAACTTGTTGAAGGGAAGTAAGTGCGATCAAAATCAAGAAAGAGTGAGAATCAAATGATCCTTAGAATGTGTGAAAAGTAAAAGGATTAGGAAGTTAGCAAGAGACAAGAGGGAAAATCCTGGCATCTGCGAAATTTCTTACTCTGGGAATTGGATTTTTTCTCATTTCGTTCATTGTTTGAATGGCAAACTTTGGCTATTTGAAATTTCTAGTGTAATTTATATTGCACTCTGAAATGAAGACCGTGGGGCTATCAGTTTGGGAAGGCATACGGTAGGCACGATGTTCCTCATATAGTATAGTAGGTCAAATGCCATTCCTCAATGCATTTCTCCCTGAAGCTCCTTACATTCCAGATAAATCTGGAATCCAGAATATTTGTACTGCCGGGGCTGTGCCTGGGAGGGAGAGTTTGGAGCGGTTTGAAGTCACCACTCTGAGATCATATGACATAACCGTCTGTCAATTGGAGGCTCCTAGCCCAAAATTCTTCCAGGGGACTAGAAGTTTTGTGGGACTTGAATTATACTGGGCATCTTTCAAGTACCGTACTACTAATATTCTTAATTTTATTGTTTTCTAATTTCCAGAAATATTATCAAATAGATAATTAGCAAAGAAACGTAGAACTTGTAGATTTCTAATTCCGTTAAAGAACATAGGGACTTGTGCATACTGCTTTCACACTGAGAGCATATGCTTTCACATTGAGAATGCTGCCAGCATAGAAAAAGAAAGTATAGAGATAATCTATCATTGAACTTAATTATGGGTATGGGGGAATGAATTTCATTTGAGGAACAAGAAAACTCCCACGAATTTCACCAGAAATCGCGTACTTCTCGTGCTCTGGTCATTTCGTCTACAATCATTGACATGCTTCAGGGAATATATTGATTTTACATTATCTTAGTTTGACACGGTTACAGCAAAGCCGTATTCTGAGCCGTCTTAATGTTTTAGTTCCCTTTCCAGCAAGTTAAAGTCATCTTGAAAATGTTTACCGTTTTCGGTAAACTACTGATATCTATTAATTATCTGACTGAATATTCTAGTGCATCAATTGTGCCATTTAAATTGACAATCCATTGATACTCAAAGTATTAAATATATCGTAATTTTTTAATTTTACGACTATTATATCGTAAAACACCTATTTCCCTGTGGCATGGATTTATTTAAGGAGCAGCAAATTTTTTAGGAAACTTTTAAGTTATTTATAAACATGCAATCAAAGAAAGTACTACTCATCGCATATTACGCCTAAAAGTAAAATACATATTAATAACCCTACTAATGAAAATTGAAAGATAATTTTTATTTTAATTCACACAAAACTGATATAAAATATACATCCCTGAAACAGGAGCTTAATAAACAAATAAAAAAATGTACATTTTTCTGGCTTATTTTTTTGAAATGCTCAAAGCAAGGATTTTTTCCTGTTCTACTGGTAAAATGTGAATAGGGAAAAATATGTTTCGTCTGTAGAGTGGAGTTAAGGGGAACTGAAATAACCTCAGCATTTTTTTTCGTCTCTTTGTTGCCTGTCATAGCCTTGTGTTCTTACATTACCTTCAACGTCAATTCACATAATGACCTGTGAGTCCGCTCTATCATCCGAAGAAAAATCTGGGATCAGCGCTCGCTTCAATCATTGACCCCGATATTTTTAGCGTATTAATTTAATTTGTATTCCAACCTTCTATACGCGATCTCGATTGCGTTTCCCTTTCATTTTCCCGTCCTTTCCTTTTGCTCCCGCCTCTCTTCCTGCTCCCCTTATTTTCCTTTCTTCCGGCTCTCCAACTCAGTCCCTCGATCCTTTCCCCTCGGCGTCTTGAGAGGGTTCATTCGCTTGGATGTGTTCACCATTACCATTTTTCCTATGCTCCTTCCCCAGGGTATTTGCTGGCTAATAATCCCATTCCGCACAACTCCGCCTCGTTCGCCTTGCAGCCTCCCTGCTCTCTGCCCGTGTCTTCCTTTCCCTTCCCCGTCTCCACCCATCCTCCCGGCATCTTGCCCCGACCAATTTTTCGAGTCCCGTCTTCACCTTTCTTGATATCGGGGGGGCGACCCTTAAGGCGGGCGTATTAATCCACCTCGGACCAAGAACACTCACAGAGAAATTGTTTTGGAACCCTGTTTCATTAGTGGAGAAGATTTTATGAACTTGATATTTATTCGGCATCTTCTCCCAAAAAAATACCTTTCGTTTCCGGATTAATTAAAATTGTTCTGGAAGATATTACTTTATTTCCTAATTTTATCTTCCCCTTTCCATATCCCCACATGGCCAAATGAATCTTTTTGCAATAGATAATAGATAAGACTCAGCTAACCTCCTCAAATAACTGGTAGAGTAAATTTTTCTGGATATCGTATTCGATGTTGAGGACCTTTATAAAGGCTGTGCAAACTTAAAAGCCTCGTTATATTGCTTGATACGAGGAGGTATGGTAACAAAACTTATGAATTAAACATGTCGTGATGATGTGTATTATCATCCAGAAAGCATTTCGACCAACAAAAGAGGGCCCCATACTTGAGTTTATACCGACTGCCTTCGGTTCACTTTTTTATGGCAGCGTTCCTGTGAAACGGGGAAAAGATAAACTCCATGTGCATCGGAAGAGCGAAGCATGGGATCGGTGAATGTGTTAAAAAATACTTGAGTAATATCCCTTTTTCGAAACCTTTTCTCGATTCTCATCTCAGAACTGCGGAGGAGCTCAGCGATAAAGTGAAGGGGAAATTGAATTCCTTCCTTTGATGAAATAAAAGATCGTGAATTCTAGGTGGTATTCACTTGAATATTATCGGGAAGTCGATGGAAGTTTCGCTTAACCCTCCGAGGGTTATCTTAATATTTTATTTTCACCCACTTTCCGTGCTTTGAGGTGCCGATTTGTTCGATTGCTGAGACGGTTTTCTATGCCAATTGTGATGGGCCGTCGCGTCATATTCCGAATGGCATCTGCTTTCTCCCCCCCCTTCCACTAATAAACCACCGTGAGTCCCGTCTCGCGGGAACCGAAAAGGGAAGTAAGCGAAACAAAGGTAAATAGACCACTACCTCGGGCGGGCGGCACCGCAACTCGTCGGTCCCGCTAAGTATGTAGTTTCCAACACGACCCTTCGGGTGCAATTGAAGTCCCTTGGCTCAACGATAGTTGAGCGCTTTCGTCGTCGTCTACGTCCATCCAAACCGACCTCCACGCACACAAGTCACCATACCTTCTACCATTCCCACCCCCACCGCCATCTCCCCGCCGCCCCGAACTCTCTCACCTTTATCTCCCCACCATTCCCTTCCCGACCGTCCACCGCAAGAGGCTTCCCAGGAGGCTGCTCTGCTCGAGGAGGTGGAAGTGGAAGGAATGAAATGACGGGATGGCGGCAGTGTCCTTAAAGAGAAGCCGGTGTGGCAAGTACGAGCGGGTGGACTGTGGAGTCCAGGGGAGAGTGGGGGTTGGGGTAGGCCGGAGGGAGGCGAAAGGGTGGGAAGCTCACTCCTTGAATACCTTCCGGGATGACTTATTGCTCTTTGGTATCATTCCCTCGACTGCTACTCTCATTCATTCAATCTCTCTCCCACTCAGCACATTCCTCGCTCGCATTTTCTTCATCCCCGTCCAGCTTGACTCCCTCCCGCGCGTCTCTCCCAATTCGTTTCCCGACAGCCCTCCCCCGTTCTTTCTCATCTTCCCGGAGCCTCGTTCACGCCTCCCCCTCCATACTCCGCTCTTCGTCCCCCGTCCACTGTTTCGACCCCTGGGATTACGACCCTTTTTTTTTGCTCCGCCATCGTATAATTCTCGCCCGGCGCTCTCGTCTCCATTTACGTGGCAATGATCGCCGCTCTGTTGATTCTTTGCGCAGTTCCACTGCTCTGTATTATTTATGAAATCCCTATTCGCACTTTCTATTTAAGTCATTTTGGATTCCCTTTGTACATTACCGTTACGTTTATATACACCGAGCGGTTTTTCGTCACGCCACGGTTTATTTTTGCGTTTTTAGTCATTCTCATTTGATCGTTTTGTAAACGGGATGCTCTGCTTTCTGAATGGTGAGTAATAATACGCCCCTTAATTCTTAACGTTAGTTATTTGTATGAACAATCTGTAGGGGTATTTATGGTTCTGAAATGTTCAAATATGTATGCGTGTAAGTTGACAGATTGGATAGAGCTAAAAGTCTGACATTATTGAAGTTTAGTATCCTATTATTGTCAATAAAATGAAAAGGAGGAAGTAAAAATTTGTATGTTCCGTTAATAGTTTCCTTTGTCCCAGTTTATAATGAGTGATATCATATCTCATATTGTTTAAGACTCTAAAAAAGCTGTAATTCTCATGAATAATAGTGTTTATTCGGCAATTTTAGTCGTTATTCCTAGAATATGAAACCTTGTTTTCCAGGCTTAGCAGTCGAAATATTTTCACCACTCGAAGGATTACTTCATTGTATCAGGAATTCCTTTAGTTTTACAGAATTTCCGTTTTCTATTACTGAAGTTAATAGCCTAATGCATTACCTAGAGTAAGTATTAGATAGTTCCTGTGCAAATTAACGCATTGATTTTCTTCCTGGATTTTCTTTTGATACTATCTTTATCAGATATATTTAGTTTGGTAATACTATAATCGAGCAAACTATAAAATTGGTGCAGAATTTAGATCCATAATGCTCTATCCTAGTAAAGATAACTGTTTCAGGCTTAACTTTGTGGAATTCCTCCATGATGAGGTTAAACAAAAAGGAAAACTTTAATATTCCACACCATTTTAATGCAATACGACCATCGAAACCATGATCGTATTGCATTAAAAGTATGTGGAAGTATAAAGTTTTCCTTATTTTTTACCCTCTATCCTAGTGACAAAAACATGATGCAATCAGTCATAATAAATTATAAAAATACTCATTTCCAAATTCTAATCGGCAGTATATTCCTTAAACACTCTGGTAGTTTCCGTAGTCTCAAATTCGTCGCGTTGAAGTGAATTCCTTTGGGATTCCATCAAAATGCGAGGACATTTCGCCGTTGTGGAGACAGAGGTGGTGATTATGACTGCTCCCTATTCTTTCTCCCGCACCTTCCCTCAAGGCACGCCGACGTCGGCAATGTTTTAATTTTTCTCCCAGCTCCTTCCCTCAAGAGAGCTTTTTGAAGGAGTCGTAAATAAGGACTCTGAAGATCCTTCCCGTCCTTTGCTTCGAAACCACCCAGCATGTCTCATCCTCCCCACGCCTATCCCGCATGCCCGCCTCCTTCGCTCGTTCCCCCCAGTCCCGCCCTGCGGGAGACGGAGGGGCGCAGACGAACCCCCATAGCCCCTGAATCCGCCCTGCACGATACAATGAATGAGCACGCTTCCCATTCCATCCTCTCCTCAACCCGTGCGGATTCGCATGGCTTTCAATTTCTCAGTCCCGCCCCGTCTCTCCCGCCTCTCCTTTCATTCCCTCTCTCTCTCTTCCTACCTACGTTTCATCGCTTATCCCTCACGGCAATGCTTCGGATTCTTTTCTTCCTCCTTGCACACTCCGCCTCCTCCCCTCTCCTTTCATCCAGCCCGGTCTGGAGAGAAAGAAATCTTTAACGGTCGCCCGGCATCCTATTGTTTCTGGGTGTAGGTGAGCGAGGGTGGGAGGAATGATCGCTGTGGGGAGATTCGGCCGCGCTTCTCGGTAAGGTTGCCCTGGGCGATCGTGGGTGGATGGGTAGGATGTGGGGATGAGAGGCCCAAAGCGGGTTGGGAAGGGAATCGGTGAAAGAAAGAGAGAGATATATGAGGATTAGAGGGGGATAACAGGGGAGGAAGCGGGATATTTTGGAAGAGGAGGGAGTTGTGTAAGGAAAGGGAATAATTTCCGAACAAGAAGAAACTATTTCTAAACCCGTTATAAATATGTCAATCACTCAAACTGTTGCTATATAGTGAGAGATTTATTGAGTGAACCATTCAAGTGTTAAGTTTCATTTCTAGCAAGCTATGGTGAGAAATAATTGGGCCCCAGCCAATAAGCAAACAGTGGCCAAATGCTAAAAAATGTAGTTTCAACACCGAGCAGAAGAAATAGCACATCGATTAAATTAATATAATGTGTTAATTTTCGAACTTTTTTCAATTTTAAACCAAACTTGGTTCCCAAAAATTAGCTTAATTAGCAATTGATTTTGTTAAATTGAAATTAAGCTCATAGAAATTTATATGATTTTTGGTTTTATGATTTATATGGTTTTTGAAATATTATTCACTTTATTGTAAAAATCAGACTGAAATTCAGTAAGATCGTTACTCATTTAATTTCCTCATTAGAAGTCATCTCACTGAGATGCTCGAGTATTGAAACTTGAAGCAATGGTCATGAATTTACGTATAAATAAGTTATTAAAAATATATACACGTATTAATAAGACTATTATCTTTTCATTTGTGGTGTATTACTTTTCATCGTTTAACCAGTTTTAAGAAAATAAAATATTGAAATAACTCAAGCGTTTGTTTATACAACCATCGTTAATTATTGTCTTGCATCTCAATTTGTTCTTATTCTCATTTACGCGTCTTTCTGCGTATATGGCGATTCAACAGATATTCGAGAAATATCAAAACGCATTTATAAGAGAACTCGTCATTAATATGTAAAATAATAAGTAACAATAAATCCTTGAGTTTAAAGGAGTTGGGAAAACATAAAGAAGTTACGAAAAAGTAAAATAAATGCCGCCCAGTGATTCTCCATTTAAAGTTGCCGGAAGACTCGTGTATAGAATGCGGATTAAGAAAATTGATAAGTATAATAATTTTATGGCAGGTACAGTTTGTTTGTTATGGTTGTTATTTCAGGATGTTAGATTTTTGTTAAAAATAAACTCCATTATTAAATTAAAATTATAAAAATAGAATATTTTTTGTAATTAGTTTTTAAATTATTGAAATATTTTTCCCTTTTTTTATTACGGTCATTTGATTTTAATCAATACATTAGAATTTTAATATACAATACTATTTACTCGCAGATTTGAATTGCTTTTCAAGTGCACTGATTTAGTTTCAAGGGAACAGAAACATATAGACCAATCTCTCTTCTCCCAAATTTTCCCCACCCTCCTTTTTACAAGGCATAGAGTGCGTGCCACTCTCTGCGTAACATTGCGGTAATCTCATTGAGGACAAAAACTGTAATTTCTTTATCAGAAAGGACTTCATTCATAGGAAAATAGAGAAAGGTGTACCTGGGAAGTGTAAAGATATATTGCTAATTTTATGCAATAATAGAAAATATGCAATGTACCAATGGGATTCCCCAATTACCTAGACTTTTAAATTATCTGAAGAAGTGGAGGATATTAGTCTCGGGAATCATTGCTAATAAGGACATGTCCGAAGGCATGAAGGAGACCTATGGAAAACCAATGAACATGATGAAGTTCAACCGCTGGTTAAAATCTCACTGCACCGCACATGCTGTGCACACCCAATGTAGGTATACAGGTACTTTCTACCGAACCCTTGAGAGATGATGTAACTTAATTTTTGGTGTATCTTGAAGTATTCACGAACATATGCAGGAAGATAGTAATATAAATTCAAAGGTCCAATTGAAAATCCAAGACAGTAGGAAGAGTCCATTATCGCCGCATCAAACACGGAATCGTAAAAAATGGCATTTACAAAAAGCGCAAAAGAGGTCATATTTATCGTAAATAAATGTTTGGATGGTTACAATTGACACAATTGCTGATGTTGTTTCATGTTAGTAAACTAGCACAGTTGATTATAAAAAAACGCTAATTGTATGCATCATAACAGGATCATAGACTTTGATGACTCATAATTGTTTACATATAGTCCTAGAGAGTAATGAAATGTATGATCACATACTTCCATAAGAAATGATCGTAAAATAACTCTGGTCACTAAATATTGCCCAATTTTAAAAATCAGATAAAAGTACAATTTACCGCATCGCTTTGTGCGAGATACAATGATTGATCAATCCGTACCATATATTTTAATTGGGCCGGATAATTTAACAAATAATATGGAATTTAATTTTGTAGCTGGCAAAAATAGCTATTTATAATTACCATACGCTCAAAGGAACTCAGTAGATGGGCCTGGTGGGGGAGGGTACTCACGAACAGACCTGCTAATTCAGAGAAATCGACATCACAAGGACCACGCACCGGGTATGTTCTTTTAAAAGGGAAGGAGTAGACGAAAGGAGTGTTATTACTCCTCCACGTCACCGCCTTTCAACTCCCATCGAGCCCTCCCGCACGCGTGTGTAGTCACACACAGACATCAGGAATCACACGCGCGAACACACGCGTCCGCGAGAAAGATGGTGGAAGCACCCGAAAACCAAGCCACCTATGGCCGCCGTCCCGGCCCTCCAGGCTCCCGAGCACCCTTTCCTTTTTAATTTCCCCCTTTTGTGTTCGCCTCTTCACGGGAGGATTGCCATGGCTTTCACCCCGCTTGCCACGACGCAATCCACCCTCCACTCACCCTCTTCTCCCCCACCACCCTCCAAACCTCACCGCCCACTCTTCCCCCAGCACCATCCTCCCCTTTCTCACCCACTCCTTTGCGTAACAATGCAGCGATCCTCTGGATTAGAATCACTCCGGGATTGGCGGAGCGGAAGGGGCCGCGCGGGAAGGTAGTGGTGGAACGGGAGGAGTTGAGGAAGGGTGAGGGGGATTGAAGAAGGTGTATTTGGCAGGGTATTCGGACGAGGGAACGAGAAGGAGCAAAAGGAGTAGCCATGTCCGAAAGTAGTGGGGAATGGTTAGGCTGATGGAGAGGGAGAAAGATGAGAGACAGCAGAAGAGAGAATAGAGAGAGAACGAGAAGGAAGGTCTAAGGACAGACGAAATAATGCTGGTGAGATGGGGAGTGAGGGAAGGAGGGCTTAGTGGGGAAATATGGGAGAGGATGGGGAAGGTAGCGGTGGGCGTTGGGGCCGAAGTGCGGGGGATGCGAGTTTGCTGCGTTCATGTGGTCTCGCGGTGTGAGAGGGTTTCCAGAGGCAGTCCCTGGAGGTGAGTGGGGCGGGGTGGATGGGAAGTGAGAGACGGAGAGAAAGAGAGGAAACGTAATGGGTTATAAATGCTGCTCATTTGCCGCGCCGGGGGTATACAAGAGTTTCGGAGACATTGTTTGAAGAAAGGAATAAGATGGGCTTATTTATCATTTAGGGCGCAGAGAATCCGTCGCCTTTTTCCTTCTGCCCTTTCCTCTCTCTTTCCTTAACCTCCTCTAGTCTCTCTCTCTCTCTCTTTCTCTCAATCTCTCACGCACTCCCCCGCAAGCGAGCCTCCAGAAGGAAAATGGAAGGGAAAAGAAGGGAATGTCAGTAATGGAGGGGGGGAAGGTATTTTTTTGGCGGCATTGTGGGATGGGGAAGGGAACGAGTGGGGATTTCCCGAAAAGAAATCTCTTCCCTTCTCGCGTCTTTGTGACGAGGGATTTTGTTTATTTGTTTTTCCTTATTTTTATTCTCGCGTGAAAGTTATATTCCCTCTTACTTGAAAAAAATGATTTCAGATCTTCAAGGAAGACGTGAATTAAAACTCGTGAACCCTGATTTCAAAGAACTGTTGCGGAATTTCCCTTCCTCCGTGGAAACTCTTCGTGTTGGGTTCATATAATATGAGCTCTCTTTAAGACAATAGTTTGTTTCCTTCTCTGAATTGGGCTTATTATATAATTTCGTCAATTAATTTGAACACTCCATCTTCAGCAATTGAAACAGTAAGGCACCTAACATGACCTATTTTAAGTAGGTTTTTTATCATACAAACCGACGTGTACACAGTTTTCCCTTTGACTTACATCTTTAATTGCTTCCTGTATGTTATCCTATCATTATTAGTAGATCGTTCTATTCTCTGCTCCTTTCGTTTTGCATGTCTCAATATAAGCTGAGAATCATTTTGACGATTCATAATGCCGTTATTTTCATAATCAAAAGAGTTGTATGAGTATCGTTTATTCCATTGTGTCTGCAATCAAAAAGATAGGATTTTCTAATATTAAATTTAATTATCTCTCCGCTATCAGCAGGTTTACAGCGTTTAACGACTTTTAATATTTTTTAGTTCCAGTCATTTTAAACAATACCTTATTAATCACAAAACTATCTCTAAAATCTTACTGGTATGTGAGTTAGTAGAAACTTGTCCTACATCATTTCCTTAACTCCTCTGAGTTAGCTTGCCTGTTAATTGACTCATTTATAGAATAAATTATCGTAGTGTCTCTATAATAGAAGTATAAGTGCACCTAAGTGTTGATTCATCTGAGTGATTGTTTTCTTAGATTCGTCAGCTTTAGGAATGAGAGAAAATATTTTGTTTGGGATTACCGTGCAAAAAGAAAGCATATTCCAGAAAATCACTCAATGAGAGTTCAGAAAACGGCTTATTTTCGGAATTTAATATTTTGCTTACATTAAAAGGGGGTTCTTTTCAATGACTAAAAAATTATTCATTATTTGTATTACCTGTATGATCAAAGCTAAAGGCGCTTTTATACCCAAGGACAAAATATTAAATATTCCCAATCTAAAATGAAAACGCTGCAATATGTTTCGTAGTATCTCATTTAAAAATCTTCGTAAAAAAATTCTCCAAAGAATTCATTTTATTTTTCGAAGAGAACCTTTGGGCGATGCTTAACACTTTGTATTTCCGCACTGTGAAATACGCTTTCTTGAAACAATGTCATGCGGTTTAGCAATTTATGACTTTCTTAAAAAGTTGCTCTCTAATGGGTTGATTTATTGCAAAAGTTTACTTATCCTCAGTTTGTAACGCTTGAAACAAAACATTTCTTGCTTTTTAGAACCGGAAATTCTCTTCGGTGAAATAAATACAAGCTTGTAGATTGATCGTACTGGCGGGTCTCTTGGTCATCCTGCTTGGTATTTAGTAGTAATTTCTAAGCAAAGGACTTGAAAAAATTTTACATATTTCCCAAATCAGTTATATACTTTATTAACTTATAGGTGAATTATTTAATGTAATGCTCAATTTTTTACCTTATTTTCACTCTACATCTTTTTTACGCTCCCGCAATTATGGGATGTTTAAATGATTTAAGTTGCAGTGGAACACTTTCCGGAAATGTTTTATCATCACCTCGTTTCAAGAGAAACAGCACAAAATATGTACCTTGGTACTTATTATACTCTCAAAGAGAACATTTTCCGCGCAAATATGCAATTGGGCCGCCACACAATGTTGTAAGTAACTCCATGTGAGGCGTTATATTTCAACACCTGTAGGCCCTTGGGAGATAACTCTAACTTGGGTTTCCACCGTCGGTTTCACAATTTGGCGCCACTTATGACGGAATCCTTGAAGAGCAGGGGGCATAGGCGGAATACCGAGGTTATTCTAGCACCATAGTATTCCGTTGGCTTCCTGAGGGTAACTCATTCGTCCGACGTCGTTAATTCTCTTAGTAGTAGATTTAATTAACCACCGCCATATGCTAAGACCTGCTGACCTCTCTGCCACGCAGGCCTAGTTTGGCGAAATGAGGAGGGGCGAGGACAAATCGAATGCGGAAATTATCACCCGCGTCCAACACCTCAAATTTCGTCGCGTACACTTTGTTTCGTCCGCGGAATCTGATTCTCTTACGAAGAATATCATACCGTAATGACTGGTTCTCAATTTCTGTAAATCAATTGTTTGATTAATCGCAAATATTGCTATGTTTATAATGCATATTCGAGTACTCATTTGGTAACTTGGATTTTACAGTTAACAAAAGAAATTACCTTTGAATTATATCACTTAATGAAAAATTGGAAATAAAAACCTGAAAATATAACCTTCATTTGGTTGTGCATATTTTTCAACATACTCACCTTTCAAAATTATTTCTTGAAAATGATATTGATGCCACACATGATGTGTATTTATTATTAGTTATCGAGGTAATCCCATAAATTAATATTGTATTCAAATTATACCTGCCTGTAAAAAATTATATATGATTTGAACCGCTAGTATTTAATACGATACTTCAATATGGAAATAAATAAATAACAAATGAGTATAAAAAATTTGCAAGATGGCGATTGTAAGTTAATTTCAATGAAAAATTTTGGTAATTACAAATTTATTTCTATTATCTTTTTTAATCACGGTAACCACCGTCTGATAATTCCCTATATTGAAAAATATATATCACATCAGAAGTTCTTGTTGTACGAAATATAGCTATAAATTTAAAATGCTTTAATTAACACATTTTAGTATAGGGTCATGGAAAACATGAATCCTAGAAGCATAACCATGCACTAATCCAAGTATTGATTAACATTTTTTGCTTTATTTTCCATGTATCATATCATTGGAAATGCTGCAATATTTCTATATGTAAAGTATTCACTTATTACTTTTACAAAACCGCTTAGTAATGTTCGTAAAAGTACTTTTAATTTTAATCTATTTACGTGGCAAATAATTT
This sequence comes from Hetaerina titia, assembly GCA_037158775.1. Classification (NCBI taxonomy): domain Eukaryota; kingdom Metazoa; phylum Arthropoda; class Insecta; order Odonata; family Calopterygidae; genus Hetaerina; species Hetaerina titia. The sequence continues at coordinate 58,595,819 of CM073772.1, forward strand.
TTCTACAAATGGAAGAAATCGACATGTGATTTCCCGTTAAACCATAAGAAATGTTTCGGTAACACTATTTTATAACTAATATAATCATCAAAAAAATAATATCACTAGATATTTAAAAGTAAAAAATTTAGTCACTATTATCAACTGAGAACATAAAAGTTATTTTGGCTGCTGAGGAATCCATTCAAAACTCAGGGTTGAACTCAGACTTGAGTGAGAAGCGAATCATGTGACGGGGGGGGGGAGAAGAAATAGGGCAACTGGAGAGGAGGCGGACAGAGGAAAGTGAATTGAACGTGCGAAATGAATGAAACGTGGGAAATCTATGTCGAGGTGACGGGGCCACCTCTTTTCCGTGCGTCGGCTTGGGACAGGGTGCGAAGTTAGATGGATGGAAAGGGTTCTTTTGGGAACGAACAGGGAGAGAGAAGAAAATGAGAGGAGTCGGAACACAAGATGGATGGTTAAAAGAAGGAAGAGGAGGCTTTGGTGTAGAGTCTTAGAATAGGGAAGGGATATCTGGGGGAAGAGGGCTGCTCAGGCGGTGGCCATTTCCCTGGATGGTGATATTGAAAGAGAGTTTTGTATTGAAGAAGATACCTTGCAATGAAAACTTTCGAAACTTAACTTAAAGTATTCTACTGAGAAAGAAAGAACGAGAAGGAAAAGGCGAAATAATTTTCTCCTTATTCCATTTTAAGTACCACTTAACAGATTGTGAGACTCAGTAGTTAAGGATCCATTTCATTATGCAGATTATCGAATGTGAGAAAGATGATGCAATCAATTCAAAACTCGGCCTTGGGTCATTTTCAATGGGTTTAAAGATTTTGAACCAGACTTAAAAAATGAGAAATGGCTATTATTTTCCTTCTTCGAAGAAATCATGAGACAAGGCTGACTTTTACCTAAGTGGTACACTTATTTATCCAACGATCGCAAGGGAGATGAATGCGAAGAACTTGTGTGTTTATGCACTTCACTTTTGGTCGTAGGAGGCGACTATGAACCATATACGTACATTTAGGAATTTGTCACAGAATTAAGTATTTTCGTTTGGTGCGTGGTAGCTGTGTATAAGGGACCGTGCACGGAGTGCCCTAAGGCGGGCGGTTACCCACTCGCTGACGCCTAACTACACGTGCATAGTTTTTCATGCCTTCGTAATGATATATTCATACGAAGGCAGCTTTTCACTTTAATACATCATCCCCGCATTTCTTTTGGCAAGGATTTATCAAACTGGATCTACAGGAACTAGCCCTTGGGAACAGCAGCGATCTTTCCAAGGGACTGCAAGAGGGGTTTGAAAGAACTAACTGATTGTCTGACATGAGGGAAGGGGACTCACGCGAAGTTGCTAATTAATTTGTGAAACTTGAAGCCTCTTGGGAATTAGACTTTGGGTTAATAATATCGCCCATTTATGAGGATCGAGCATCGCTCAATTCGACTGAATTGTCTAGTTAACTTCGATCCCTTCTCATCCTTCAATGCCCTCAAGCTGTTGAATCTCCTCCCTAATGTTGATGATCATGTTACCTTGGGAAAATATCAGAATGGCCCAATACCATAAGGCCCTACCATTTAAGTGTTGTCTGTCTTACGCGTTGGGAAGATGAATCTGTCGTAGACGATTAAAATTTGGATGCTTTAAATTACAATATAATTGCAGATTGCTCCTATATTTGGTCTCTATTATGTTCTCTTCCTAGAATCTCTTGCACAAAAATATACTCACGATATTTATATCCTTTTAAAGCAACTGCACTGATAGATAAAATTAACATTTTACGGAAAATGGATCAATCGTCCATATTTTAATCAACTGGTAAAATTTTAAGCCATGAAAAGATTTTGAAGGCAATTCTCGAAGAAACTTTCTTAATCTATACAGTGGGAAAATCTGGAATAAAATTAAACTAAATTTTAACAGAATTAATATTGCTTCAAATAATGTAATAATTGGCAAAGCACAAGTTCATATTATTCATTGTAAATATTCCCAAAATTAAAATTCTCTGTTTCCTGTAATTATTTTCTAAAGTTTAAAGGGTAAGGAACTGCAGAAAAAGACGGAATGGAGCAAGCATTCATTCCCATCATCTAGAACCCATCTGATTAATCCATTCGAAAACATCCATATAATAGTTAAAAAGATAAACCTCGGGTTACATTCGTAAATAATTTATCTATTCCAGTTATAAACAGACATTCTTAGGCGAATGTAATTTGAAATAAATGATTCATACTTATGTGATGCTCTCCATTTGTCAAGCATGCATGCCCCACTACCATCATTATGAAATAAATTTCTTCTTTCTGTTTTTTACTCAATGCTACATGGAATGCATCAATAAAGTCTTCTATTTTGCTGCAAACTGAGCAAAAATTTGAAAATATTGTACGAAAATGATCATAAATACATTAAGTAATATTTTTACTAATGTTACTCATTCAATTTTACCCGAGTCGACGAGGTCGAGTAAACGAGATTGACTTGCACAAAAATCTTATCAAAAAAATAAATTATTTTAAGCTAGGGAAATGAAATAATATACCTAATAAATGCGGCATAAGGATATGGGCGCGAAACATATTACGGCAGATTTGAACCGAGAGAGACAATACGGCATGAATTAGGTACATAACATAATCCAGTTAGTCCCGTATTGTCAGGACTAAGGAATACTTGAGACATAGAGCTTTTCATATTAAGTGAGAATCGCAGTGTACACCACCAGAGCGTCAACTCTTATTACATGCGCACATTGAAATAAATTAGGCCCGTCTTAAGTCAAATTAGCATTAGGTACATCGTATGCCGCGAGGGAGGGATGGGAGCAAATTTTGCGGCACAGAAAGAACCGAGCGAGGAGGAGGAAGTGGCTCATAACCTAATCCCAAACTCTCCAGTCCTCCCGGCCTCTCCTTTATCTCTTGCACAATGGGACGCTATGTTTTAAATTCCCCCCTTTCACCATTCACCCATTCACCTAGGATTTCCTTTTCCATGGTCGCTTTGTGGTTTGAGTTAGAGAAAATATGAGAGGAGAGAGCGGGAAGGAAACTGGAGAATTGGGATTAAAGATATAACGCATAGGCGAAGTCACATATGCGCACACTTACGAGCAGGCGCAAAAATATCGCATGCACGAGTATTTTTTAGTGATAGCAAAAACAATATTATGGGGCGTTTTACTTCGAAACTTTACTGCTTTCAGCAAAAATGTTTTGGAAAACGTGAGATTTGCCTTCGAGAGTCTGCACAAAGAATGCGAATAGGCATAAGGATGCTATTGGCTTAAAGGATGGGGGATTGAGTGCTGATGGTAGAACACTGACGAAAATAGGTTAGACGGAGAAATGGTATATCTTGGTAATTCTTGAAAAGAGGCGTGTGGCAGGAATGTGATGAGAAAACGTTAAAAAATTTATTAAATATTTGTTTTCGGATTCATTCCTAGATTCTGATAAATGATATCTATATTTTAGCAGAATCTAGGAATACATTATATGTGTCGGCATAAGTAATTTATTTATGAACGAATATTTACGTTTAAAATTGTCTCACGTTATCCTTTAATTCATTTTCTACAACTATTAATGAAAGAGTTATTTATTTGTTAATAACATTATTTCGTAATCTCCTTTTTCGATTACATTTATTGCCTAACAGTAGGCTAGTAGCATCATAAAGAGAACTGCTGCAGAGGGACTCCTTCCTCGATCACCTACACTGAAGGATATATATGTGTGTGTGTATATATATATATATATATATATATATATATATATATATATATATATATATATATATATATATATATAAGGAAGGATATATATATATATATATGTATATGCGGGTCGCGGTGGTCTAGTGGGTAGAGCGGTGGACTACTGGTTCGGTGGACCCGGGTTCGATTCCCGGGCGAGGCATTCTGGGCACCTGCAGCTCCACCCAAGCTAGTTGATTTTTCGGGTACCAGGTCTTCCTGGGAAACCATAACCGGCACAGGGAAAGGAACTGGCCCCCCTACCCTGATGTGTAAATATTCACACGCCGTCGGGCTTGGTACATGGGTGAGCTCTACCATCACATACTAAACCGACCTTCGGGTTGATTACTGTGTTTATGGTTTTATATATATATATATATATATATATATATATATTTTCTGTGTTTATGGTTTTATATATATATATATATATATATATATATATATATATATATATATATAAACCAAAAACACAGTATTCAACCCGAAGGTCGGTTTGGTAGGTGATGGCAGAGCTCACCCAGTACTAAGCCCAACGGCGTGTGAAATTCACACGTCAGGGACCAGTTCCTATCCCTGTGCCGGTTATAGTTTCCCAAGAAGAACTGGTACCCGTAAAATCACATAGCTTGGGAGGAGTTTCAGGTGCCCAGACTGCCGGGGAATCGAACCCGAACTCTGGTCAGTAGTCCAACGCTCTACCCCCTGGACAACCACGACCCACGGTTTATACAAATATAGTATATATATATATATATATATATATATATATGTATATATATATATATATATATATATATGAGATGAAGAGGGACCTGACATAGATTAGTTTGCTAGGTGGGGAGTCACAAAATGTTTATTTGATAGTTGTGTCCATCCAAAAACCTACCTTAACCGGTAGATTACCTAATAATATATATATATATATATATATATATATATATATATATATATATATATATATATATATATATTTAAACTCGAAAATCCCGCCATACGGCGAACAAATATTTTCGCACATAGAAATAGACATATAAGGAAAGGGGATAGGAAAACACATAAAAGACCACACGTTTGCTTGATTCCAATTCTGAGTTTCACAGCTCTAGTTTAGATGTTGTCGTATTTGCTGCTCAAAACACACACGTGTACATTAATTCACAATGTTATGTAATGACTTGTTTCATATTTATTCCGACAAAAATATATTTTATTTTTTGCGTGATCATTCTAAATAACTTATTTTGTTAGTAAGGTATTATCATTTCTATTTTGAGCGTTTATAGCTAATTCCTATGGAGGCCGTAGGCTAAATATAATATTACTTTACATGGTTTTATATTTGACGACTGGTCATACCCACTCACTCACATTTCATTTTAGACGAAAAATATAGTGATGGTTTTGTATGAAGTTTCTGTGAGTTGTTTGAATAATTTAAACGGACAAGAGTCAAGTTTTACTCAACGGAATAATGCAGAAAGTTCACGTCTCCAATGTAGACGGTGGAGTTAGCGTATTTACGCCATGTGAGCTCACAAAACACGCGCTGACAAAACATCCCCGGTGGAAATTCTACACTCACTTACACTCTACATCCGTTGCACCTCCACACGTCTTCACAGAGTCCCCGACCTATTGCGCATGTCGAGAATGGGATGTCCAGAAAGGTGCTTCCTCTTCAAAACTTGACCCATAGTACATGTTAATGGGAGATCTTGAGAATAAAATTGAACAAGGAGCATGGCCCTTTGTCAAAATGGCAGTCAAAAGAATATTTTTACACTTATTCTTGCTAAAGCGGATAAAATAATACTTTGTAATTCCACAGATTTATTTCACACACGACCCGGGTTGCGACGTACAACGTCATCTTCAGGTGCAGACATACAGGCGACCAACATATATATACCCTTAGACCGGGGGGAGGGGGGAGGAAAGATAGAAAAAAAGGGGGGGCTAGGGAGAAGGATGGTGGGGGAGGGGGTTGGGCAAGGCGCGCTTGTGGGTGGAGAGCCAGGCGAATAAAATGAGTGAGTAATGGAGGGCCGTGGGAGAGGGGGGGGGGAGGAGTCCCTACCGGATTATTTCTTTACTGGGAGTCCCCAGCGGGGGGGGAGGTTGTTGAATTTTTAGGTTCACTATGGATTTCTCGGAGGGAAAGGTTTAGGAGAGGGGAATGGGAGGTGTACAATAGGTCATTAACAATAATTTTTTCCTTGAAGCGAACATATTTTAAAATCTCCAGTTGCTCTAAAGCGTCAAGTCTATACCATCTCTTCTCAACATGTAATATTTCTAGCTGAAAGGCACTCTGGTGGTGGTTGTCCAGCAAATGTTTAGCAAAATGCGAAGATGGCTTTTGGTTCCGCACACAGGCCTGGTGTTCCTTCACTCGCGTACAGAATTTCCTTCCTGTTTGACCCACGTACACTGCATCACACTCACAACGTAACATACTATATACACGCCGCTCTTTTCTCCTTCTAAAATTTTGTCCTTTGCGTGTGAGAGCAGGTTTTTAAGGCTTGATTTATTATAATAAGCGATTTTTAACTTATCTTTTGGTAGCAATTTGTAGTGGCTGGGATTTATAAATTCAGTCAATTGCCTGTTTTTTTTATTTTATCTACATATAGTTTATCAATTAGTTTATCATCGTAGCCGTTATTACGTGCTATTAATTTAATTGTTGACAGTTCTTTCTTGAAATTGCATAGAGACAAAGGAATGCTTGTCAGTTGGTAGATCATAGAATGGAAGGCGGACAGTTTCTGGGAAAAACAGTGCCTTGAGTTACAATGAATAACTTGGTCTGTGTATGAAGTTTTCCGGAAAATGGAGAATTCCAAGTGATTTTTAACTTTTGAAATATTTAAGTCAAGAAAATTGAGTGAATTGTTTTCTTCTAACTCACAGGTGAATTTAAGGTTCTTATTTAGAGAATTTAAATGAGCTAAGAAATTTTCAAGTTGCCTTTTTGAACCCTTCCACACACAAAAGACATCGTCTACATACCGACCGATACCAGCCTAAAACATTCTTGTTGAGTACATTCCCAGAGGAGAACAAACATTTCTCCCAGTGGTCCATGTAAATATCTGCCAAGAGGGGGGACAAGGGGGTGCCCATGGCCAAGCCATTGAGTTGTCCAAAATATTTTCCGTCTGTAAAAATCTGTGGAATTACAAAGTATTATTTTATCCGCTTTAGAATGAACCGATTCCATAAAATAACGCCTGAAACCATCGATCTTATTCTTGCTGTAAAATGGGTATTAAAATTGGAATATATTTTTTAATTTTATGAGTAAAGGTAAAATTACAAAACATTCAACGGCACCCCTCAGCTCGGCGCTTGGATCTCGGATCATCCCTTTCGGTTTTTATGACGATTAGGTATCAAGAAATAATTGTATACATGTTCTGCATTATCTGTTCGTAGCTCAGGTTTTTCGTATGAGTGCCATACTTAAATTCAGCATTATCGGAATAGAATTTAATGATCCTTTATATTGAACAATGAAAGTTGTCCTCTAAAATGAGCCTAAAATATTTATCGCAATCATTTGGCGTATTCATTCCAACCTTAAGCGAAACTATTTTGTTGTTTTTTTGGCTTTGGATGCAAAAACCATTTACGTTTTTTTTCTTTTGTCTAGCGTGGAAATTCTGACATTTTTAGTGGCACGGTCACTAGCTTTATCACGCAGGATTTCCATCGTATCATTTCCCCACTCTTTTCGAGAATGTAACTTAGCTCTGCTTGTTTTTCGACTTATTGTATTATTAAATGCCTTATATATTTTCCCCACCAACTTCGTCTGCACCATCTTCCATTTTCTTCTCATTTTTCATTTGCCTAGCAATCAACTCCCAAATCCTTTTGCTATTATCGAATTTACTTTCGTATTTTTTTCTGGTACAGCGATTAAAATAGCCTTTCTTTAGGTTTCTGAAAAATTTTCTCCACATTTTCCAACCAATTTTCACCATTTAGGTTTAAATTTAGTTCATCTTGGTAATAAATTCTTATTTTTGTCGTAAAACCTCTTACCTTCCATTTTTCCACCCGTCTACTCCTTCTAAAATGCATAATTTTTAATTACCTTTCATAAATAATAAATTATTATTTCAATCTGTATTCTAATTGTACACCTCCAATAAGCTGGTCAACATTTTCTTGAGTCTATATAACTTATATGGGATAAAAATATAGTGTCTAAATCTCTTGTCATTTTCCAATCCACCTGTGATTTTTTTTAAATACGGTGTTTTTATTATCAAGCAATTTTTACTTGAATGTTAATTATTTCCATACAACGGTATTTCTGACTCCAGGTTGTACTCCCTACCTTCCTTTTCATCCAATTTTACCTAAAACTGCATTCAAGTCCTCCTCTATGTAGTCTTCTCTAGTAGCGCTCCGAATTTTTAATAAATGAAATATAAACTATCCATTTCTTCCATACTATTATCGCCACATTTCTTGATTTTTTTCTCAGTATAGTAATGGAACTGTGGTGAAAGTTACTTGTTGTTTATCAACTTGTTCGGCTCCGCTCAAACTTCCTGTGTGCGAACGATGTGAAATCAGCATTACGAAGAGTTTGAAAGTGCGTGTAGCCATAGGAAAGGAATTCGGTAACGACGGAACCGCAAAGAAAAGGGAGAAAGTGGTAAAAATGAATGGAAAAAAATGAATATTTGGTGAAGTGAGTAAATTTGCAAAAATTAAAAAGAATTAACGTCCCTAGGAGAAATGAAAATGGAGACATGGGCAAGGTAAATGGGAGTACAGGGGAGAGAAAGGAACGAGGCAAGCAAAACGATACCAGGCACGATACGGTTAGCACTTATAAGATCATTTCGAATATTTACTTCTATCTCTAACAAACACATGTGAAACACGCTAATTTCAGACGGTCAAAAAAGTTCAAATTAGCATAATCAGTTAAGGAAATACAAGTTAGCAAATTCAGGCAAGATACTTGTCCACAAAAAGTGATAAGGTCGTAAAGTAGGGTTTAAGAAAGGTCTCCTTCTCCGCCTCAAACCATAGACTTTTAGCCCCCCTCTTCATACCTTAACCAATTCTTTCTCTTCTTCCTCCTCTTCCCCTCCGCCTAGAGATATGTGTGTGTGTATATATATATATATATATATATATATATATATATATATATATATATATATATATATATAAGGCAAGGGCGGCGGGTTAGGAAATGGAATTTAGAAGCAGTAAATGGATTACCGAGGAAACCGAGGAAGGAGTATCAGCAGGCTGTAGAGAAAATGATGGATGACGGTAAAGAACTGAGTACTATCGAAGAAAAATGGGAATGTATCAAGAAAAGGATATTGGAAGCCGCTAAAGACACTATATGAATCGTTAACGGGAAAAGGATAAGGAAACCATGCGTAACGGATGAGATGATTGCAAAGATGGATGAGAGAAGAAGATAGAAAAATGTAAACACAGAGTTAGGCAAAATGAAGTACAAAGAGTTAAACAATAAATTGAGAAGGGCCACAAATAAAGCAAAAGAAGAATGGTGGAAAACGCCATGCGAGGATATGGAAAGTTTACAGAAGAAGGGTGAAATTGGTGCTCTATACAGCAAGGTTAAGTTATTATCGGGAAGTAAGAAGGCAAGATCTGTGCTAACAATTAAAGATAAATAAGGTAAGATAATAGTTGAACCAGGAAAAATCCAAGAGAGATGGAAGGAATATATAGAAACACTGTATGGTAAAGAACTTAGGCCGAAAAGGTTAGACATAGAAAAGGAACATGACGTAGAAGAAGATAGCTTAGGTCCAGGCATACTCGACGATGAAATAGAAAGGGCAAAGGAGATGAAAGCAAATAAGGCTGTGGGGGTGGACAATATTCCTGTAGAAATGCTGAATTGGTTAGGGAAAGGTGGGAAGAAGGCCATATATGGCCTGATTCGTAGTATCTATGAGGAAGGAATCTGGCCGGAAGATTTTGTGAGATCGGTGTTAGTTCCTATTCCAAAAAAGGCAAAGGCTTCGTCATGTGAGGATTACAGAACAATAAGTTTGATATCCCACGCAGCTAAAGTTATTCTCAGGATCATCAACAAAAGGATAGAGAGTAAGGCAAATGATTACTTAGGGGATGATCAGTTTGGGTTTAGGAAAGGAAGAGGTACGCGTGATGCCATTGCAGTAATGAGATCACTAATCGAGAGGAATATAGAATACAATTAGGACGTATTTGCCAGTTTTGTAGATTTCGAAAAAGCGTTTGATAGAGTGAATTGGGAAAAATTAATGCGTGTATTGCAGAAAATAGGAATGGATTGGAGGGTCAGGAGACTGATCCGCAACCTGTACATGTCTCAGACTGCTCAGGTGCGAGTGGGGAACGGAGAGTCCGGATGGGCAGTGTTAGGAAGAGGTGTAAGGCAGGGTTGCCCATTGTCACCGGTACTGTTCAACGTATATGTAGAGAAAATGATTGAAGAGGCATGGGAAGAACTGGAGGTAGGAATCAAAGTCGGAGGGGAATTCGTAAAATCGGTTAGGTTTGTTGATGACCAAGCATTAGTTGATCAGTCAGCCAAGGGGTTGCAAGCTTTGTTGAGTGAATTGGAGGTTCAGTGCGATAAATATGGGATGAGAATCAATATTAATAAAACAAAGGTTATGCGATTTTCCAGAAAGAAAAAGGCTAAGCTAAATATTAAAATAGGCGGGGAAAAAATAGAGCAGGTAGAAAAAATTAACATATCTCGGAAGTGTTTTGGACCAACACGGTCAAAGTGATCCCTGCCTCCATAGGATTTCTCTCAACAAACCCCTCTCCTCCCCCACCATTTCTAGTACTTCCTCATTTGTTTTCCTTTCGGTCCATTTCACCTTCTCCATTCTTCTCCACACCCACATTTCAAAAGCCTCCAATCTACGTCTATCCTCCTGCTTCAGCGACCACGTTTCCGCGCCGTACATAGCTACGCCCCATATCAGAGTTTTTACGAGTCTTGTCTTAACATCCCTACTCAACGTCCCCGTCATCAACTCCCTCTTCCTTGAGAAAGCTTCCTTGCCTAGTGCAATTCTTCTCCTTACGTCCCTACCACTTTGAACGTATTGGTCCAAAACAATTCCGAGATATGTAAACTGCTCTACCTGCTCTATTTTTCCCCCGCCTATTTTAATATTTAGCTTATCCTTTTCCTTTCTGGAAAATCGCATAACCTTTTTTTTATTTATATTGATTCTCATCCCATACTTATCGTACTGAACCTCCAATTCACTCAACAAAGCTTGCAACCCCTTGGCTGACTGAGCAACTAATGCTTGGTCATCAGCAAACCTAACCGATTTTACGAATTCCCCTCCAACTTTGATTCCTATCTCCAGTTCTTCCCATGCCTCTTTAATCATTCCCTCTACATATACGTTGAACAGTACCGGTGACAATGGGCAACCCTGCCTTACGCCTCTTCCTAACACTGCCCATCCGGACTCTCCATTCCCCACTCGCACCTGAGCAGTCTGAGACATGTACAGGTTTCGGATCAGTCTCCTGTCCCTCTAATCCATTCCTATTTTCTGCAATACACGCATTAATTTTTCCCAATTCACTCTATCAAACGCTTTTTCGAAATCTACAAAACAGGCAAATACGTCCTAATTGTATTCTATATTCCTCTCGATTAGTGATCTCATTACTGCAATGGCATCACGCGTACCTCTTCCTTTCCTGAACCCAAACTGATCATCCCCTAAGTAATCATTTGCCTTACATTCTATCCTTTTGTTGATGATCCTGAGAATAACTTTAGCTGCGTGGGATATCAAACTTATTGTTCTGTAATCCTCACATGACGAAGCCTTTGCCTTTTTTGGAATAGGAACTAACACCGATCTCACAAAATCTTCCGGCCAGATTCCTTCTTCATAGATACTACGAATCAGCCCATATAGGGCCTTCTTCCCGCATTTTCTTAAACATTTCAACAGTTCTACAGGTATGTTGTCCACCGCCATAGCCTTATTTGCTTTCATCTCCTTTAATGCCCTTTCTATTTCATCGTCGAGTATGCCTGGACCTAAGCGATCTTCTTCTACGTCATGTTCCTTTTCTATGTCTAACCTTGTCGGCCTAAGTTCTTTACCATAGAGTGTTTCTATATATTCCTTCCATCTCTCTGGGATTTTTCCTGGTTCAAATATTATCTTACCCCACTTATCATAAATGTTAGCACAGATCTTGCTTTCTTACTTCCCGATAATAACTTAACCTTGCTGTATAGAGCACCAATTTCACCCTTCTTCTGTAAACTTTCCATATCCTCGCATTGCGTTTTCCACCATTCTTCTTTTGCTTTATTTGTGGCCCTTCTCAATTTATTGTTTAACTCTTTGTACTTCATTTTGCCTAACTCTGTGTTGACATTTTTCATATATATATACACACAGGGTTCGTCCGGAAAATAAGTGTCATTGTCCCCTTGTCTTTTTTGACAAAAGGGGAGTCGTCCACTACGAATTTGTACCTGAACGACAAACTGTAAATGCTGCATTTTACGTCCAAGTGCTCGACAGGCTTCGAAAACGAGTCGCCCGCGTCCGGCGTATTCGTCCTGATTGCATTCTATATTCCTCTCGATTAGTAATCTCATTACTGAAATGGCATCACGCGTACCTCTTCCTTTCCTAAACCCAAACTGATCATCCCCTAAGTAATCATTTGCCTTACTCTCTCTCTTTTCGTTGATGATCCTGAGAATAACTTTAGGAGATATATATATATATATATATATATATATATATATATATATATATATATATATGTATATATATATACATTCAAACAGAAATAGGTATAAGGAAAGGGGATAGAAAATATTTTTACTTTCGTGATTTGCTCAAAAACTGCCTTCCCCACATGTTAGGTGTTCGCCTTTTATGTGTTTTCCCATCCCCTTTCCTTATACCTATTTCTGTTTGAATTAATATTTGTGCGCCGTATGGCGGGATTTTCAAGTTTGAATATATTTATATATATATATATATATATATATATATATATATATATATATATATAAAGACACACACATTCATCAATGTATATGCAGGGTTCGTCCGGAAAATAAGTGTCTTGACAAATAAGTCTTTTTTGACATAAAGGGAGTCGTCCACTACGAATTTGTACCTGAACGACAAACTTTAAACGCTGCATTTTACGTCCAAGTGCTCGACAGGCTTCGAAAACGAGTCGCCCGCGTCCGGCCAGCGATTAAAAATATCTGGTGGCTGGGCTGCATCACGTCAATGCGCCGTCTCACGCCGCGCTTGTCGTGTCGGACTTCTTGGCCAAGCACGGCGTGGCAACGCTGCCGCACCCGCCCTACAGCCTGGACTTGGCACCACCGGACTTCTTTCTGTTCCCGAAGATAAAGAGGAGTTTGAAAGGAACGCGATACGGGACTTTGGATGCCGTCAAAGAGGCCGTGACGACGTGTCTTCGAGAGGTTCCCGATGATGCCTTCGCGGCAGCGTTCCAGGAATGGGAACGCCGCTGGAACAAGTGTATCGACTCACAAGGGTCCTGTTTTGAGGAATATTAGCTTAAAATATGTAAAAGTGTAATAATTTTTTTTTCTGAGCTCAGTACACTTATTTTCCGGACGAACCCTGTATATATTGTGGTTGACTTGTATTTTTACCTGATGGTGTTGTACTATAACGCAACTAAGGTCGTAGGAATAAAAAATTTTAAGTTGAAAAGCCAAGTTGTTAAATTTTCAAATGCCAGTAAAAAGTTGAATAAAGATGCTAACGATATAACCGTTTTCGATGAAAAAAATCAAATAGATAAGTTATGAGAGCCAACTACTCGTGCTTTAATAATAAGAATTGACGTCTTCAGAAATTTGGGATTCTGGAAAATCTTTTGTGCGTGCATACATATCATTTTGAATTTTTTCACCTTTTACCCATCAGACACTGTGCTCTCTGCTATTTCAGCTGAGAGAATGCCAAATTAGAAATATAAAACAAAATGCAAGTCTATACAGGATGTGAAGTAATCATTTCAAGCCAAAGTGAAACGGGAAAAAAAAGGCAAAATGTGTCCAAGTGAAACTGCAATGGAGGAAAAGTTCAGCCAAGCGGGGAAACTTGGTGTTGAGGCAATATCAGATGGAACTGCCGCTCTTTTGTCGGGCATCACTCAGTCTCTTCCTCTTTTTCGGTCGTCGAATTTTCTTGTGTCTGACAGTGGAGAGGAGAGGGAAGGAAATGAAAGTGATGGAACACGCAAGGAAAAAGTGGAAGATGAGTGGCGTGTGGCGAAAAGAATGAGCAATTATTTTTCCCGTTTACTTCACCACAGAGAGTGAATCTGGAACCATATAACATTCTACGAACCATTAAAACACCCAATATTTCTCTCTCTTTTTTTTTAAGTTCTACAAAATGAAATTTTGAGAGAGAAAAGTGGAAGCTTTTTCCCCACATGGAATGGAAAATACTGCGTGTATGCCTTACCGTTGTATCTTTAGTAGCGGTTGGTGATCGTCTCACTTAACTCCCACACTACCACAAATTTATCCTTAAACACGTATTTACAGGATGAATTTTCCCACTATCTAAATTGGTTATGCGATCTCTATGACCATTTTCTACCTTTTCTCCCCAGTTATTGAGATTGCTTTTCTACTGCATTTCAGAATCGCGGGGGAGATTACTTTTGAGGATACACGTATTTTCCATCAACGTCACTACTATGACAGCAACCTTATCCTAGGAAATTAACCCATTTCCTAAAAATTCACGTCTTGCTGTCTACAGTGAAACATTGTAGGCCGTGTAGATAACGATGAAATATATCAGGAAAAGCAATTATGTGACTCTCGAGGAGACACAAAACGTTTTCTACGTCAATTAATCAGGGTCCTATTGTGCATTAATCAAATGATTGCGGAAATAAGTATATGATTCATGTGATTTTTGAATTCATGAAAACTCTGAAATGAGTCGGCTACTAATATTTTTCACCCATGAGTGGCTAATTTAATCGGCCGGAAATATTTGAATCAGAGTTTGAATTCCAGCCATGAAAAAGGATTTTTTTAGTCTAAAATCACCACATTTTGCATGCAAACTCGACGGGCGTCTCAGCTTAATTTAATGTATAGGAATTTACTATGGTTTATTTGTGGGTCGTCTAAGTCATTACTTTACGTTTGCCAATGTTTAAAACGGTTACCTGTACATTCAATTATTGATAAACATGGCACATTTTATCACATTTTGAACTTAAGACAGATTCATTCATTAAGTACCGGGCAGATGTTGTTTTAATCATACAGCTATCTCATTTGCAAGCCCTTGAATCGAACATAGTGCGTTCCTTCGTCGATTTGATTATGTTTGAAGGAATATAAACATATATTTATTGCATTTTCCAAAGCAAATTTCTATTTATTTCTAATTATGTGGAATTACCTTCTGTGCTGTTATTGTATCGACTTGTTGTCTTTGCATGTCATTTAGATGTCATGTTAGTTCAGGAAATCGATGAAGGGATTTCTTAGAAATATTATACCTTGTCTACCTTTCATTAATAAAATTATTGTTCAGCAATTTTTTATTTGGTTCGGATTTTTACATTATAATGTCCTGTATATGCTTATTTAGTCACCACTAGTGGGTAATTATTTAAGTTTTTTCTTCTGCGTATAAAATTTAAATGAGTAAGACCACTAAATTTGCAATTTTATAATAACGCATTAAAATGCAACAATTTCGGAGTGTAAAAATCTTCTGTCTTGGTCAAGATGCGAATATTTTTAAAATCTGAAAATTTTGCATTGTAATACGCATATTGCAGATGACTCCGTTATAAGTTACTGTCGCTGCATCTCCCGCAGTTTTGTGTAATTATAATGAAGACACATAAAGTTTTCTTCCACTGATACCAAAGATAAGGCTTTATTGGATATGAGTAACATTACATATTTATTAAATAATGATAATGTTTTACTTGAAACAGAGAAATTATTTACATATTTTTTTCCAATTAGATACCGAGTTTATGCCACAGCTCATAAATAACACCTTTAACAGTTTTAATACACCGAAGTTAATACTTATTATCATGGTTGCTGAATTTGAGGGCGCAACCAGTACGGTAATATAAGAGCGCGTTAAAGAAGTATGTATGAAGAAAATGTTAAAGAAAATCATTCCAGTAACAATGGGAGGTAGGTTTTTCAGCCATTAACTGATATTGTGAACAATTGATACTGTCTTACATTTTGAATTCAGTGAAAGTGTATGAAAGATCATTACATATTGTGACCTTAAGATTAGGTGTGTAAAATTATTGTTGTATTTAGTCTCATTAATCACCAAATAACCGTGAATTTAAATTCATTGATCGATAAGGGACCTCGAAGCAACTTTGCGTGCATAGGGAAAGGGAAAAGATTCTTTGGCCTCTATTTTTGAATCAGTATCCCAACTACGTCGTCATCCGTGGTCACCATTATCTCTTCCTTGCCGCCGTATTCTATAGGGAAGCAATCCCGATCCATCTCTCCAGCTTGGCAAAAAAAGGTTGATGGATTTGCTTTTCAGAAGAGACGAGAAAATTGTAGACCGAGAGGTTGGATCCAGAGCGCGCACATATACCTCACATCCACGCCCTCGTATCCTTTCATTGCATTTACATCCATCCAAGTATTGACCCTTAGGGGTCATTATGGGATCCCCTCGCAGGCAATTTCGACCTTGAGTGGGAGAGGAAGGATGCATGGAAGGTGGAGGGAAATACACCGATACTAGTTACTCTTCCAATAACTTTCACCGCAAGCAATCCCGAAGGCGTGAAGGGTGAAGGGAGAATGGCGAGGGAAGGGTAAAAGAAGCGCGTCATTAAGGAGAGGAAAGTTAAACCACTTAAACCACCACAAAGGAAGAAAAAAAGCGAGGTTGGTGGAGAAACGAAGTTTGAAGGGAAAATAAATGAAGGGGAACGAGATTTTTAGTGGAGGAAAAGCGAGAAAGGCAGAAAAAATAAAGGGAAAGGATGGAATGACAAGTAAAAAATACAGTCGAGGAAGGGTTATGTGAGATTTGAGTGGAAAGAGTATGGGGACGTGTTGTGATGGTCTCCTAGCCCGAGGGGGATCCTCCCAGCGCCCCTTCCACAAGCGTGAATTTTAATTTCTGTAACTTCCCGTCCACTTTTGTGGGGTTTAAGTGAGCATTGAAAGAATAACTCTCCATCCTTTGCCAGGGACACGGAGTGACCCTTTCTCGAGACCTACTTAAGCAGGCTAATGAAGTTTCCACGCTCTCTCGTTCAGAGGGTATAAAGCCTATGACAAGAAGTCTTGCAGTGAATACGTGGTAGCCCATCGGAATAAAGGCTGCGGAGAGGACGAAGGTTGGCAAAACCCATGGAATCCCTTCCTTAACAAGGA
The DNA here is from genome assembly GCA_037158775.1 of Hetaerina titia. Lineage (NCBI taxonomy): Eukaryota > Metazoa > Arthropoda > Insecta > Odonata > Calopterygidae > Hetaerina > Hetaerina titia. Next base: position 58,613,069 of record CM073772.1, read on the forward strand.
AAAACAATCTGACGATGATACTTTGCCTTTCGTAAATGTAGTTGTTGAAATAGAATGACATCTCGTATTATTATTCCATTGTTATTATTATTCTAAAGAGATAATATTGATCTTTATTTCGTGGGAAAGTACAGGAACCTGAAGAATTCCTGATATCAAATAACCTTGCATAAAAACTATGTGAGAAGTATCTAGTATTAAAATTTGCAAATATAAAATTATTAAAAAAATTTTTAAAATTAAAAGACGTAGCCATAGACTTTAATTGTGAAAAGTGGCGCGTCATCAGGGACAAAAATATGACCTGAGATGGAGCTACGAAAAGTGAGGGAGTAAGAAATCGCAGTTTTGCAGATAAAATTTCAATGTGAATTCAAACTATGGTATAGTATATGGGGGATACATATGTGGGTAAGGTTAAATACAAAATTACATTGAAAAGGTAAGCAAAAGAGGCGTACAATGGCGTAGTTAAAAAAAATTAATTACTGCACCCTGGATGAATTTTTTTTAATGGCTGGTGCTGGCATTTTTATCTTTTATTCCAAAAATAATAAAAAGCTCTTCAAAGCATGAAGTTCAAAAATAAAAAGTAATCATAAAATTAGAAAGAATAAGTTTATTAATATAAATACCGACACACTGCACGTCATATTGTTATCAATTAATACATTTGCGAGTTCCAATATCATTGAGAATATACCCTGCATTACTTGAAATTTGATCCGAATATGTTTGCTTTGTAAATTCTAAACAAAATACTTTTGTTAATTATTGCATAATATCATTAACAGGGCTAGCTGGCAAAGGAGAGAAGTGAATGAAGGTTATTAAAATAAGACAGCGGACTCAAATACCTTTTAATGTCTTAATGAAATTATCGTATTTATAATGTATCAATTACTTCGAATATATGGGAAAAATGAATACAAAGTATGGCAAAATGGTGTTTAAAAAAAGAGAGCTGTATTGGTAAAAAATGCTATTTTTTTGTGTTGGCTTACTAAATTCTTCGCCAGAGGGAAAGTAATACGAAATCCAATGTAAGCAAAGATGTTAATTTCACCTAAAATCTTGTGAGTTCTTGAGTAGATCCTACTTTACAGATATATTTGTCATAAGAGACATTACAAACTGTAATTCATAAAAATAGTTAAAACAACTGCATATTATTATGTTTCCATTTTCTCAATTCTGAGGAATTACAAACTACATGCGATTAATTAACAGATATTATGATAGAGAAATATTGTTGTATTTTCAAGGAAATATCGGAGTTCGGCTTAAGAGCCTCGGTGAATGAATTGGGATCCTGCAATCAACGTCGCAGCAAAAAATACTCCTCAAAAAAACTATACGGACGCATACAACTTTTCGTTTTTTTTTGCGTTCTTCTTTAGTCGCTTAGGGAACAAGACTCAAGTCAATTTAATTTGTAGGAGAATTCGTGACCCGCAGATCTCATACCCATTTGAACGGACTGATTGTTTTCCATTGCTTTCCTTTTTATGCATCGTCGCAGTCAGCGTTTTTATGCCCCCTTCACATTTCTCGAATATTCTTATCGACGCCGAGAATAGGTCTCACTGATATGCCATTTGTCGCGGAGCAACGACTCCATGGCGCCCGCGTTATGGCTGCTAGAGTGAAAGCCCACAAGTTCTCGTGTCCTCGTGATATGGAGGAATCCCCTTCATTTAATTGCCGTCCCTCCCCAAGAATTTAGCGTCAAGGAGAGCGACCGTTATTGTATTCCACGCCGCATACTGGTCACACATTCAGATTCTACTTTGAATGCGCCATAAGTTCCCTCTTTCTCCGTTAAAACCAGGCACCTCCAACAGCGAGCAAAAATTTGGTTCCGCAACCGAGTAACTTACCCACTCTCATCGGTGGGGCTGGCAAATATTCCCCCTTTTATATTTTTACGAGCCAAAGGAAACTACTTTACCAGAGCGTAAACAGGGTTGACTTGATGTGGAAAAGTTGAAAGCAAACAACAAGGCCATCATCTTATGAGAAAAACATGAGAAAGGGGAGGAGGGCGAGGAGATGTGAGGAGAGATAAGAGAGTAAGAACAATCAAAAGATATGGGGAGCGAGCGGAGACAGAAGTAAAAGGGATCTCAAAACCTCGAGTGAGTGAGTGAGGGAGGGAGAGAGAAAAAGAGAGGGCGCATACTTTGAAGGTTAAGAGTGGGTAAAAGGGAAAATAATGGAATAAAATTATGGCGCAAAAGAAGTGACGGTAGCGAGGGCAGGAAAGGGGAAATGTTGTGGCCGAAAAGGAGAAAGAGGACAAGGTGCTCTAGGTAATTTTGGCGAAAGGACAGACAGCATAAGGAACATGAAAATGCTAATACTTGGGCATGGTGTGCAAGAAATTGATATTACGAAACAAAACTTACAATCTTTTAGGGATTTGGAATGAATTTTAAAATATTAATGCTACCGTAGACATGAAAATTTGTAAGTACACAAAAGATTTAACCAGCATATATTGCGGATATTTTGGATGACCTTAATGAATAAATGTTAAAAAACCATGTAAACCAGTCTAAGTTGATAAGATATCGCGTAAGCCGCTGAAAGGGGGAAGTGTCAGACAGTGGCGTTATTTCAGCAAACATCTAAGAAAAGTGTGAATCCGTACATTCAATGAATATAAATTAGCTCATATACCCTAAAATAGTACACAATAATTTTTTATTCATGTATGCACATTGTGTACGTGGGTGGTCTGAAGCGTTTCCCATCTAACAAAGATACAAGACATTTTTTCTGAAATGTTCTGAGTTTAGAGAGTTTTTTGAGTTTTCTGAATTTTTCTGAGTTTACTTACTGAGATTTACTGACCACTCTTGTATATGATGATGCGGAAGTACTCACGAGAGTAATATAACTTTTGGACAGCACAATAGAACACAGAATAAAACAGATAACACGTAAAAGGACACGCACTGTAGATTATTTGAGCTTTCGGCCTACTCCGAGGCCTTCTTCAGGTCAGTCTGACCTGAAGAAGGCCTCGGAGTAGGCCGAAAGCTCAAATAATCTACAGTGCGTGTCCTTTTACGTGTTATCTGTTTTATTCTGTGTTCTATTGTGCTGTCCAAAAATTATATTACTCTCGTGAGTACTTCCGCATCATCATCGCAGTAAATTATCATGATTTCGAATAATAATTCAAGCGGAGAAGTGAGATAGCACTAGACTCCAAAGCACAATTGAAACTCACGCGTTTTCCCAATTTTCGGTGGTCAAACCGCCTTCCTCAAGGGAAGGAACGAAGTATTTAGTACGAAAAAGTCTGGCTATTAATTCTCCCCTATCAAACAAGGTAGCGATGGCTGGCAAGCTAAAAACTAACTAACAAGGTGGTCCATTTTTTTATTTTTCTAGCCTACAGATCCGTGAAGGTGTACTCATTCTAACTGTATAAACCTGGTCCTAGGTGGAAGATTCAAACTATAGACCAAGCCGGATTGAAGGATGTACTTAAACTGAGTTCGAATAGTTTGGAAACTTAAATATTTTGGGTTCTCTTTAAATTATAACGGGAAATATTTTTTATTTGAATTAATATTCATTTGCGACTGTATGTTACAGCAGGCGGTAATTCTTATTTAATGGCGGGAATCTAACCACTATCCATTCAGTATAGTATACTTGCTTCACAAAGTCTTCTTTGAAATGCAGGCACTTATGTGAGTACATTGAAGGCTGCATCAGTATGGATCATATAGTCATATAAATATAACTAAATGTAGTGATAAGGCTCAGCTGCCTTCTTGTGCATTACTTTAGTCGGCTTAATGGAACGTCTGCGGAACGACTGCAAATATATCGGAGGACATTAGCTATAATTAAAACTTGGCATCAGGGAATGGAACTAAGTGCACGATGTAAGTATACGCGAACCCTTCCATTTTAATACGTTCCCGGGGTTCCTCAACCGGATAATTTCCGTTCAGCCAGCTTTTCTAACCACGTCATCCGAGATTGATTCGCGAGAGCTGAAATTGACCGTCTCCAGACATGTAGCCCAATAAAATTCCTTTTTTTCTTGCGCTATCTATCAGTTACAATGATTCATATTCCAACATCGTATTCCATAGGGTTCTACCCAGTTATATTTTGTTCGTCTCTTCAAAAATCTTAACAAGTCCTTTTCACTATCTCCATTTGCAGGCACTCCATTTAGTTTCGATTCCACGAATCGGCTTAAGAATAAAAGTGTAAAATATTTCATGGAATTTTAATGGAACCTGGTATCCAGTCATTAAGTTTTAATATCATTTACTTGTGTTACTCTAAATAAAACTAAAAGCATAATATTAGCACGTAATAATGGCCATTAGGATGAGCATTTACGGTATAAATGAAATAAAAATATTATGAGTTGAATGATGTTTTACAAATTATTGTTTTGCTCTTATTTGCCAACAAACAAGAACTGGGCATTGGACATTTAAGTGATTTGAACTTTGGAAGCTGGGTAAACCCGATTTCCAGCGGTAATGAAAAGGCAACAGCATCAGAATTTACCTCTGTTATGTTTATTTTATCCCAGTCGTTTTGATGACACAAGTTTTGAATCAAAATACCAACAATTAGTGTGACGGAAAGAATTTTTAAAGATGAAGAATGAGAACAATTTACTTGAAAGAAGAAAAGTTTAATTTACGTAGAGGGAAATCATAATCTCACTCTTGAATATCAATTCTTAATTCTCACATCTCTCTTTCCGATTTATCAAATGGTGAGTTATACTTTGGATAAGCTTTCATTGGTACACATTAACTCAAGATTAGGAAACAGCTTTGGATGTTCTCTGTAATTAATAAACAAATGTCTTCAGCATTGAATTAGAGCATGATAATGTTAGATGTTACTTAAAGCTTCACTTTGCACGTGAAATGTGTCCTTTTTGCTGTATATTTAAGAAAGAAAATTATTTTAATTAGTCATGATTGGTCATTTAACATCATAAAATGACCAAAATATTCACTATTTAGTATATATTTTAAGTTCATCGTAAAATTTCATAACTGTGGAGACCGTAGGCAATGCTACATCACATCCTTCTTCCTTGATTACCTGACATTACTCGTTTCATAAATTGGAATTTTGTTATATTTTAAACACTCATTCATACAAGTTACGCATATGAAATCCTTTAATTTCGAGAAAATAATGTATGTCCAATATAAGATTACTATATGCATATGCAATCCTTTAATTTCGAGAAAATAATGTATGTCCAATATAAGATTACTATATTAAGTCTAATGACACCTGTGTAATATTTGACAGCTCCACTGTGAATACTAGAACGCTATTATTCCACTATTTTTCCCCTCATGATATATCTAATTTGAATGATACAAATAATAAAGTATAAATCAAAATTATAAATAAAGCCGCTTTGGTAAAACAGTGGGCTGATTCGAAGGTCTAAACAACATCATCATAACATGTGGATGGTGCAAATATATTTTAAGCGTTAAAATTAAGTTGTAATGAGGGAATAACAGTTGGAGTAGATGAAAAAACAAAAGAGAATTCTCATTTAATTAAAAATCTCATATATTTATTTAATTTATTCTACTAACTGATAAAATAAGATCATTTAAAAATATTAGTGATACATATATTGAGTGGGTCGCAGTAGTCCAGGGGGTAGAGCGTTGGACTACTGACCGGAGGGTCCCGGGTTCCATTTCCGGGCACTCTAGGCAGCTGCAGCTCCACCCTAGCTAAATGATTTTTCGGTTACCTGATCTTGCTGGGAAATCACAACCATTACTGGGAAAGGGACTGGCCCCCTACCCTGATGTGTGAATTTCACAAGCCGTCGGGCTTAGTATTGTGTGAACTCTATCATCACCTACCCAACCGACTTTCGGGTTGATTACTGTGTTTATGGTTTTGTTTAAATGGACTGAATCTATCTTTCGTGGTACAAAAATATCTGTATTCAGAAAGTGAATTGATTGAAATTAAGTGGCTAAATAAGTACCTTTCGAGATGAAATAACAATCTCGCGCTAGTTGTAGATCATTAACATACAAGTCAATAAGGATCCTGAGAACAATTAACACATATACAATAAATTTTATGTATAAAGGTGTACTGTGAGTGATACCTATGGCAAAAAGAAATTGACCACTAAGGATGAAGACAAGTAAAAGCATGGAAGTTAAAGTCATATGAATGTCAATATTCAATTACTTAAAATACAAAATAAAATTTCGTCAATTTATTGAACTGCCGATGGCTAGCTGCTGCTGGAAAGTCATTAAGTTGCGTATTGGTAAAGTAAAATCAATACATTATTTTCACAAAAGTCGAAGATAGTGTTTGTTGAAGGTTTAAATGAACGAAGACACCAAAAATGCGTTATTCAATAAATCCTCGTCATTTTTTGGAAAATTTTACTCCTCCAAATGAACGACCGCTTATTGGGAATCTACTCTCAAAACTCATGCTCAACGTCAACAGGCGTGGATGACTCACGCCTTTGGGTTTCCGAAAAAAACTCGTCCGCTACTCACATTTAACTCCCGTTAAAAGTTACGCCAAAACTCGTCGCATTAGAACATTTCCGACCGATCCAGTGAAGATGCAAGGATAATACAGATAGGGGATCGTGGACGATGGAGATAGGATGAGAGAAGGGACGAGAGAGATAGACTGAAGGGAGTTAGTTGCAAGGGAGAAAGGAGGCAGAATGGTCTGCGGGAGAGAGTTACGTGAGGGGTTGGGGGAGGGATGTAGAAAGGGAGATGGAAAGCGGGGCTTAAGGCGGAAAAAAGAGTTTACGGCGGCAAGGTAAGGTAAGGGGTTTTGTGATGATCAAAGGCGAAAGACTAATCGCTGCCAACTTCTGAAAGTGACGAGGGAGGAGGGGAAAGACTGGGGGGATGGTCCAGGCAGACGGGCTGGGTACACGTTGCGGGTGAGGGCTATGGGGTTTGAGGATGATGGGGGGAGTTAAATTGTGCCTAACCAACCCCACCCTCTCACTCCTCACCGGAGGAGGGAAAGATGGTAGCAGATTATCACAAGTGATCGGCAGTCTTGGGGAAGAGACCCTAACCCGGACCTTGTATACGGGTTGGGGGGGAGACGGGGTGGATGATTTCTCCCTTGCTGTAGAGGTGCGTGGGAAGGGTGGACATGCGTCAGAATTGAATCGTCGGTATGGGGTGTCGAGGGGGTATGGGCTGAATCATTGGTTTCCGCGGAAGCGGGTTTGGTGTGAGAGGACTTGGATGAGCGGAAGTTTGAGGAGGGAGGTGGGGACGGTGTTGTTATGCGTGAGAAAGGGGGAGAGGACATCGGATGGGGGAGGTATTCTCTGCCTATCTACTGGGGCGGGAAGAGAGGGGGGAAGGTCGTTGAAGAAGGGGTAGAGCGAGGGAAAGGGGCCCCGGATAGGATGGTGGGGGTTGGAGGCGGAGAAGTGGAGGGGTTATCGCCGTAACCCCGCTGTCTCTCGCCGCTTAGTCTCGAGTTGAAGTCGGATGTGTTCCGCTGCGCGCGCAACGCCCCTCTCTTAAAAACCCTTGGCGAGCGAAGGACGGGGAGGAGGCCGAAGAGCCGCAGAGAGTAACGCGGTGCGGCCGAGGTTAGAGGGTGAGCGGTAACAGGAGAGTTTCAACGGAGTGAGCAAACGAGGGAAAGAGAGAGAACGAGCGAGCGGACTTAGGTCCTTTCGCACTGGTTTTTTGTGTTCGACCTCGGCGGCGTCGCATCGTGCCATCGCCGCGCGCGACCGTTCACCCGCCCCCCTTATCTCTCCTCCCTACCCTCCCCCTCTTGACGGCGACCTGCCCCCCTCTCCCCCTCGCTCTCGTCCCGAATATCCTCCACGCCCCTTCCGATATGACCCTAGTCGTGTGCGTAGGGAGGGAGCGGGAGAAGCCGGCGTGCGTGTGAGAGAGTGTCTCTTCCGTCGCCTTGGTGGAAGGACGTGAGGATCCCCTTCCTCTTCGACCGCACAAGTGCCGTCCGTCCGTGAAGCGCAAAGGACGCCCACGGGTCATCCCGCAGGATCGAACTTTTTTTGGACTTCTCTACGTTCTTCCCACCCTCTCTCCGTACCATAGGGTCCATCTCTCACCCCTTCCTCCTCATTGCCCCCCGAAGTGCGGTCGGTCTTGTGTCGTCGAGTGCGGCCACAGAGAGAGAGAGAAAAGAGAGTCAGTGTGAGGAGGTTCTTCGCCCGAGCGGCGTGCAAGTTCCCGCAAGTTTTCGGTACATGAGTACTCCTCGTCTTACAGCCGCCGTTTCCCACACGCTCTTTCCCTCTCTGATCCTCTGCGAGGAATTGTTAGGAGGGCGGAGAAGAGGGAGAGTCCCGGATTCGCTGAAGAAAAAAGGAAGTGATCTTATTATTTCGTTCACCACTGTCGACGAATCGAGGATAAAAAAATCCCAACTCCTCGCTGCGCCTGAACCCATTGAGTGCCATCCAGAATTTTTAGTTTTGACCAGAAGCACAAAAAATAACAATCATACTCGTGTGAAACGTTTCATGTCCCCTCCGGGGTTTAGAATTTAAGGAATATAAAGGAGGGGAGTCATTGTGGAATCGGCATTTCCCTCCCAGTTCTCATGCACCCTTTGTGTCTCTCTATATTAATATTTTATGTATCCATACTCATCCATGGTGAGGGTTTTCTATTGTCCAATAGACAGGTGGTATAGAGGATGCGCTCTTTTTGAATACTTGCCACTCTGAACGATTTCATCTCCCGTTGAATAACGAGACGTGAGATAACGCAGGAGACTGAGAATAGGAACATCTCGTGGAGGAAAATATCGCCCTCCCTTATTGTAATTAAATCCCCAAACACCGGAGGAGGTGATCAGGGAATTGTGGAAATAATCCCTCAAGTACCAAACTTTTCCGCGAGGACCTCCAGGACGAATTGAAAACGATTGTGAGATAGGGAGAAAAATTTCTCCCACTCTGTGAAACTTTAAGAACGAGTTAAAACAATTAATCGTCATTAATTATCCGCCATCGAGAGACAAAGAGTAGGGTAGACGAAAGTGTTTCGGGGAAATTTCCTCTCGATCGGTTATTTATAAAGGTCGTCTGCCTTTTCTCTCCTCAGTCTAATCCCGGAGGCGGAAAAGGCGCTTCGTGGTGAAACGGGGCAGTTCTGCTGGTGACGGGAGAATTATTTGGCATGTGCCCCGCGATAGAGGCTTGCTTGCCTTCGAAGTCGGGAGGGAAGCCGGGGCCCTTCTTCCCTCGGCGCTCGCGCGAGGGACAGCGGGACGATCTTGGAGCATGGTGATCGGTCTACTGCTCCCCAAGGAGCGCCATTAATCTTCTCGCGATCCGTGCAACATATCATCTGAACTACTAGCTGAGTGACGTGAAATCAACAAAAAGTTCTGCCGATACCTTCGAAGAATCGCCGACCCTCCCCGTTCTCACGGAACTGTGACTCGGCCCGCGTGTGTACTCGTAGTTGATTCCCGATCATCACCGTGTACGAGTGCCACGCAGAATCACTGGTACTTGTCCCATCTATATCCAAGAACGCTGAAATCATCACTTGTAACTTCGTCCGTGTTCCCTGAAAGGATTTACCTACTGGACGTCCCCCCTTAAAACACATCAATGCCTGCCTATTTCTGTGGAATAACTCCGCGTGGAATCCTTTACGTTCAACCGGGCTGGTTATCGGCCCTTCTTTCGGGATATCAGGGATCCAGTGGATCCTGTGGGCGGAAGGTGCAACACCCGGCAACGATGCTGAGGCGAGGCGGCGGCGGAAGGCGGTCGACGGCGGCTGCAGTGCTCTTCCTCCTCCTGGCGTCCCTCCAATGTAAGTGTTAGATCCTCCGTGCCCGGAAGATATTCTGCGTGCAAGATTATTAATGATTCTACGCCTTATTTTCTCTTTTTGTGCTGGACAGGAATCGAAATTAATTGCTAGGTTTATTCTTTCCTGCGTTTTAGAATTCTGTCCCCATTGAATTTAGATGGTTCGCACCCAGGTTGAAGTAAAAGCAGAATGAAGGGAGTCTATTTAATTGTCCAATGATTTTAACCTTAGGTTCTTATCCGTTTTATCTGATGTAGTTAATGAGCAGGTCTCAATCCTCAAAGATGTAAGAAAATTTTAATTTATCATTAGTGTGAATTATATGAAAAATTGCTCATTATTTGATATTTTAGAAGGTTCAATTTCTCCTACATGTGGTTACCTCTGTCTAAATAACTAAACTATGACTAAATGCGTAATAGTTTTGATAAATTAATGATTTTCTATGCCATAGCATCATATTCTTCGTTTCCAAAATATGTTCAATTTACTGTTTTAAATTAAATGTTTGCGAAAATGCTAAGAAAGATGTTTTCGTAAATGCATTGGTATAATTCACTGATCATCTTCTGACTAATGGTTAGGTGCCTCGTATCTTAAACCATCACAAACACCGGTTTCTAATTATATCTGATTAATCATAATCGCAATGTAACGTTTGAGTTTTACTCTGAGTGGTTCAAAATGGTCATAAGCCAACAAAATAGACCACATATCATGCTTATACAAACATAATTGCAGAAATAAATCTAATTTATGCTTTCAAGCTCTTTATCCGCGATTTGAAGGTTTAGAAGTAGTCTTCTGAAAGGTACAATATCAGTTTGTTGGTAGTTAATGATTCATTTTTAATTGTGCGCCATCAATTTTTCTTCATAAATTTTAAGACTCTAATACGGAAAAGGCCCTTTCTATTTGATGTGGAATTAAATTTATTAATGTGTAATAATGGATGTGGTGGAATTCAGTGCAATATACTTTTGATGACCATGGTATTATTTCGGTATTATGAGGATTGTTTTATTTTTCTCAGCGTGAATTAAAATAAAATAACCTTCTTTACACCGAAAAATCGGATCAAAAAGAAATTGCCCATATATTTAACACTGTTGCGGACCGATCGGGCATAAAATAGCTTTTGCTGTTTCTAAAGCCAAACATTGACTGAGGAAATCATTCCCGAATGTAATAAACATAATTTTTTACGAGTAAATATTTATTTTTCACGCAGTTATTTCTCGACTTGAAATATTTTGTCCCGGTCACTACATGTGCGATTTCATGTACGTCAATAGTCCGATATCCAAACGTCCTAAGTTTTCGCCGACTGCTCCATTTCCAGCAATTTTGGCAAGATGTGAGTCAAGGTTCAAGTCACATACAATTAACATCAGTAATGTTCATAAAATATGACAAATGCTTTCTGAGTTTTGAAGCAATACAGCTATCAAATTGTACGCCATATAATGTTATGAAAAGAGATAATTCCGATTGCCATATTTTTAACCAAACCATCGAGAAACCGTAAACATAGCTTCTCCACAGAGCATTTAAACGCATTTTATCATAATGATTCCACGATATCATGAAAACTGAGGCCATATCAACGAAGGTAGAAAGCAAAAAATAAATGAATTATTCGCGTGACATGACATTTCCCTACGCAGCCTCGTGCCGCGTGATTGCCTTGGATTAAGCGTTTGTTGCCGTTAACGTGGTGTTTTGATGCCGTGTCTGCTTCGATGCACTATTATTTCGTGAAAGCTTACCATTTTCAGGTTTTATCGTAAAATAATATTATTTTGGTGGTTAGGTCGAGATTTATTTTTGGAATTATATATTTTTATTTAATTTTATGAAGGAAAATAACGTAAGGAAGTTATTTTTTTATTGTGTTACTTTTTTTACTCTCAAGCTGTGGTCTATTTAATCAATGCAGCATTTAACCTTATCACATGTCATCCATTCCCTTATGAAGTATATGAAACCAATCTGTGCAGACTTTTTTCGGTATACTTAGAAAGTTATCAGAGAGTTTAATTAAAATATTTATCAAATTGTTTTTATATTTATATGAAATTATTGGGAATTCCAAATTATTTTTATCTGACGCTAAACGTATTTGTTCTTACACCAATTGTATTTTAAATTATGGCAGTTTTGTCAAAAAATAGAGTACTAAATAAGTATTTGATTTCCGTCCATTGCCTGCATATTTTCAAGCACCTAATTACAAGCTGTATAATGTAGATAATTTTTTAAAATAACAGATGTGTTGGAAAAAAGCCTTTTTGGCATGCCTCACATTAGATAGCGCTTGCTAATAAATTAAATGGTCTTTGAGCAGGATACGTTTTACAAGATACTGCGTTCAATATTTAAGTTGGTTTAAATGGTATTTAATCAAGCTTGCACAAACTGAAGTATATCATATTTTCTTGATATCAATTTGAGTGACCTACGAATAAAATATGCTATACTTTTTTTAATTTAGCTATGGTAATTTGAATATTCTGCATTAAAACCTTTATCAAAATATGTTTCAATGCGATATTTATAAATATATTTAAGTGTCGTAATGTGAAATGAAAAATAAGTTTAGCTAATAAATGAAAATAGGTTAGACAGATGGTTTAAAAGCATTTACCCAAGCGCCTACCAAAAATGTTCACACTAACTAAAAGAAACCATGGTATACCGTAGAATCTTCTTCTGCATATCCTTAAAAAATATTTTCGTATTTATTTCTGGAATTTTATCCTGTAAACCTAAGATGAGTTACTTTGCAGTTATCTTTTAACCTAGGAGTCGCGCGTTATATCTAGCTAATAAATTATGTTACCTTAACTTTTACTATAGAATTGACTCAGCATTATGTACTCACAATTTTATGATTTATTTTTAGAATATTTTGTACTGGTAGGTTAATAGAGGAACTTAAAAAGCTGAGTATGCTTCAATATTTATATTTTTGGCGTTTAGTATATTTGAATTGTAGGTTATATTATTAAGTTCCATTCCTGTATTTTTTATTGCTAATTGCTTCCCACGAAACTCAAATTTGCATAAAACTGATTTATCATCTTCTAATTATTAACTAAGGTAATTCATTTAGGCATAATTCAATCGTCCTCTTATTTGAGAAAGTGGTGTTATTCATCTTTTTCTATTTAGAGAGATGGCTTAGGCTGATTATTTGTTGACATCCTTTTGTAAAACATGAATATTACGTATACTTCCACTTCCCATTCTCGAGTATACATATACAGCCAATCATACTTAAGAGATATATATGTACATCTTACATCACACACACACATATATACATACATATATATATATATATATATATATATATATATATATATATATATATATATGCATACATATATTATATCAAGTAGTAGAATACTTTGAAAATCATGGAAATTCTGAAACATATTTCAACTAACATAAGCCATGAGGCGTAAAAAAATATGAGAGAAAGTAAGTACTATAGCGTTTTTGCACGAACATTTATTGGTACCTTTTGACTTTGCTTTAGTTAGCTCGGATTAGGCTTGATTATGGTAACTTATGTATAAGGAAGTGCCTTTTTCTTGTATTATTATATCTAATTTTAGAAAACTCATTTGAAAAATAAATCTAAGACAACTTACAATGATCCATTGCTAATGAAAATAGTTTATATTTTTTGTCATATATTGTTTGTGAATATTCGGGAAAGAAGAATTTATTTTATAATAAAAGGGGTCGTGCCCCACTCGTGCAATCCAGTTGGCGCTCATAATAAATCATCTGGTTAGGGAGGCGCAGCAAAGATATACGGAGACGCTTAACAAATTGTAGAGGGTCGAAAAGACAAGGGTTCACCGAATGTATCAGTTAGCTCCGGCAAAATTTGATTACAGAGCAGCAGCAAAAACCAAACCAATTCATCCTTCGATCGTGTAAGAGATTGAATACCTAGCTAACTCCTTAACGCAATAACAACAGAGGAACCTGGACTCCCCCTTGCTTATCTCCAAGTCTCATCTCTTACACCTTCCCCGCCACTCCTGGTCTTCGCTCTCCTCTCCAACGGGGTTCCCATCCGGTTACTGTCTCAAGTTTCCGTCCAACCTCATCCAGCCTTCAATCGGCCGAGTGAATCGTGCGAAATTTTCATAGGTTCGATACGATGGGGTTTGTTACTGTTTGATCTCCGCTTCAATTGCACTCCACCGGAAAAACACGCAATCATAGAGGGATTCTCGGAATCGTCTAACAATTTTTTTGTGTTTATATTCGATGCATTAACATTGGCACAAATTGGCATGAGATACTGGCAATTAATGAGATGAACCGTGATTCAATATGGAATTATAACTTCTCCTCAAGTTTCATTTGGATTCCCAGGAGCTGACAAATCGTTAGCGTGCCACAGATTTAGTTCTCAACTTTCTTGTTGGTGTTGTACGTATTTGTCGTAAGCAAATTTATTTAGGTTTACGTTGCGAAATTTATTTCGCTGTCGACGCAACTGAAACACATTTCTATTCCTGATTTATCGGGGTCGTCTATTAATGCATGTCCTCATCGCGTTGCACGACAACGCAAGTTTTACAAGTAAATATTCTGCATTTCCGAATATAATGCATCGATAGTATGACGCAATGAAAAAGCATGCACTGGCTACGACCATGGATTTGTTAAGTTTAATAAAAATACGTGCTGAGCACATTTCTCAATAATACATTTGAAATGAGAATTAGAGGAATACATTGAAGTTTTAGAATTTTTCCTAAACTGGCTTAAATTATTGCATTGTAAATTACCCAAGCATCGTATTTGGGTTCTTGAGATAACTCTGCTGTATGTATATTTACATAATATACATACAACAGTATTATAACAAAATGTTACTAGTTTAGAAAAAACCTAAGCTCTCTGGAAAATCATGACGAAATTGTAATTAAGACTATCAGCAGGGTTGGTATTATCTGGTGATCATTATATTGAAGTATGACTTATTCCGATTTTAAGCAAAACAAATGTGAATGTATTATTGACAACATTGAAAAGTTACTTAAAGTGTATTTCGTTTTAAAATCCATTGATGAATTTTCTCTTACTCTGTCGTAATATTTTGGGAAAATGTTTTCATTGGGCTAAAAGCGAATACAAATTTTTCTTTCTTATCAATTTGATAAAAAGAATTCCATCCTTTTGGAATTCAAAATAAAAAAGTAGCCTAATTATCAACTTATAAATTCGCAGAAGTAATCTAATAGACCAAAAAAAATAGAACACAGTATTACTTGCCATCTTCTTTGATTAATAACCCTCCACTCCGAGTTATGCCAATAGAGCACTGGCATCCGTCACTAGGATATTTTTCTCTCTCCTGGCACTATTCCATTGCCCTTATCTTTATCCCTAATCCTTTAACGGCTTTCGACGTTGGTCTGCCCTCACGGATCACTGAAACTGACCAGTCGAACACCATGGTAATGGAACCAATTGGCTTTGTAAGGAAGCGATAGAAGTTTGCCCTGCTGGCGATCCTTGGATGCATCTTCTCCCAGTAAAATATATGGTACATGAGACTCAATTGTCTAGCTACAAGATAGCAGAATAAGACTGTTATACTGAGAAAACGCTGATTTTTTTAAATTTCTATTTTAAGACTATGACAAGAGAATAAATATGATAGTCTTCCAACTATTTTAGGCTAATACAAATTTGTTTCCAAATTCGAAAACGTCTTCAATTTTTCATCAATAACTTTATTTTTTCATAAATTTGATTAAATAGACTCATAAAACATGCTAAACATGTCATTTATTTAACCAAGTTATGAGGAAAAATTAAATATGAACATATATTTGGTTATTGTAATAAAGTAATGGGAACTGAAGGAATGTTCACTGTTAAATTTTACATAGAATCTGATAAATTTTAAAAATCCGGTTACCCCATGAGACAATATAGTGGCTGTTTTAGCAAGACTATACACGTATATTGGAAAATAATTTCAATGCTGTAGAGAGTATGGTTCCTCTAGAAGGAAAAAGTCTTAGGCTAAAAAGACATTGCAATGAGACAAAATTAAATAAGATGATTAAAAAAAAGTACGAGTATATTCAGGATGGTACCAATAAATGTTTTCATGCGAATTCAGGGGTGACTTAATTAAACTGCCCTTTCAAAGGCCTTTCATCATTAAACTGGCTTTTTATCAAAGGGTTGTATCAGGCTGGGATTATTACTGTTTGCAATAAAAAACCCCAAATTTTGGTGGGACATTTAAAATTTGATTATAAAAACTCTGATTAAATAAAGAAAATTTGATGCATTGGTCATATTCCAACAGAAGGAGAATAAATACGAATGAAATTACAAATATACACAAATATAGATAAAAACTTCTGGAGGATTATCTCTCTCGGTACTCTCAAGGCAACGATAAGCAACCATCCATTCCACCAAACATTATTAAGGAGGTCTATTGAAAAAGGGATGTAAAGAGGAAAAACTTGGCTTTGTTGAGAAGAGTATAGGGGTTTTAATAAGTTGATATTTTAATCAATGTGATATTGAAAAGAGAAGCAGGAGAAATTTTAAAAAAACAGTGAAATGAAAAAAAAATTGAGAAACGGGATCAATTTTCCGCGCTACCAAAAATGTGAAAGAAATTTTAGTAAGCTATAAAGAATTTCAGAAAATATTCGAGCGATTTGGATCTACTGCGTGAAATTTTAAGTGAAAAAGTCTATCTACGGCATAGGTCTTGAAAAACTAGCCTCAGAGCAAAAAGATAATGTCGAGCATTGATTAACGGAATTTTTCTGTGTATTGTATTAAAACCTGTAAAAAAGAAAGATTTTTTCAGACTACTTTAGTTCGACATGGTAATAATTATAAATACTACAGGTAATCTACCGGTTAAGGTAGATTTTAAATGGATAAAACCTACTATCATTTCCTTTTACTCTTCAAACATAGCCCAACCCAAAATCCCACTCTGTTATAAGCCTCTCTTCAACTCCATATCCTTCCATCCTGTCTTCATTCCCTCCAAAATCCCTATCCTATTCTTCCCACTTCCTCGTTTGCATCATATTCCACCTTCTATCACAGTTTTGAACATCCCATCGCCAAGCTACATGCTTTGCATCCATTTTAATCTTTTGTAATTATATTTCTAAAAAATCCCCTATTTCTCCATCTCATCTATACATAGCACTTCCTCGTTTGTTATCTACGAGTACCTATTCACTCCACCTTCTCCATCTTTCTCCAAACCCACATTTCAAAAGAATCCTATCTACACATGTCATTATGCTCCGATGATCATGTTTCCGCGTCTTACAGAACTACATACCAAAATTTTAGTGAGCCTTTTTCTAACATCCTAATTCACTGTACCCGTCATAAATTCTCTCCTCCTTGTGAAAGCTTCTTTGCCTAAGATAATTCTTCTCCTTATGTTTCTACTACTTTGACCGTTTTTTCAAAACACTTTCGAGATACATAAAATGTTCTACCTATTATAGTTTTTTCTCTCATATTTCAACATTTAACTTAGCCTTTCTCTTCCTGAAAAACCGGATTATCTTTATTTTATTTACAATCATTCCCATCCTATATCTATCGCCCCGGTTTTCTGATTAACTCGGCATTGCTTACAACCTTTAGCAGTTCACTCTATCAAACGCTTCGTTCAAACGTAGCAAACGTTCGAAATACCGAAACAGGCATACACAATCCGAAATTCAGTCTACAATCTTCTGCATTAGTCTTTAGGGTATCACGCGTGCCTCTCCCTTTACTGAATCCATACTGATCATCCTAAGTATCCGTTTATTCTGCTCATCAGTCTCTTGTTGATTACCCCAAGAACCACTTTAGCTGCGTGAGAAATTAAACTTATTGTCATGTAGGCCTCAAAAGTTGTAGCCTTTACCTTTCTGGGATAGGTACTACCACTAATCTGACAGTCTTCCAGCCAGATTCCTTCCTCATAGTTGCTACAAATCAGTCCATATAGACTCTTCCTCCCATATTTTCCTAATCTTTTAGGAGTACTGTAGGAATATTTTCTGCTCCCACGACCTTACATGGTTTCACCTCCCTTAAAGCCCTTTCTATCTCATCGTCGAGTATTCCTGGACCGAAAGGTGTCTTTACCTACGTCATATGTTCTATTCGTATGTTGTTGGTCTAAGTTCTTTACCATACTGTTCTTCTACATATTCCTTCCATCTTTCTTTGATCTTATCTGGTGCAACTAGTATTTTTTCCTGGTTTATCTTTCATTGTTAACAATGATTTATTCTTCTTACTACCTGATGGTGTTTAAACATTTTTGTATAGCGCACCATATTCACCATACCTCGGTAAACTTTCACTATCCTCGCACTTTGTCTTCCACCACGTTTTATATCCTCTTTTTTTAACCGTCTAAATTTATTGTTTACCTCTTTGTTCTTCCTTCTACGTAACTCTATTTATATTCTTCCATTTTCATCCCTCATCATCTATCATTCACATCATGTCATCTGTGATCCGTGGTATCTTTGTTCTTTTCACAGTCCCTAGAAAAAGTGCCCTATTAACAGTTCCCATATTTTCTTATGCGGATTTCGATCTCAAATTTTGGGCATATTCCCTTTGTTGCTCATTAGCACCCGACTCTTTTTCCGCCTTCATGATTTTGACTGGAGTCTGCTGATAATCCTCCCATATCAATACATTCACATTCCATTTTCTGACCCGCCTACCCAGCCTTATCATTTGAATCGGACGCTACACTTCATAACTATTAAATTGTGATAAAAAGTCCGCATTCGCTCGGGTAACTGAGAATTAGTCACGCTGTTCCTAAATCTATTCCTAACCATAATACAATCTAAATTATACCTTTTTGAGCCACCTGACCTTTTCCATGTATACTTACGTCTGTTGTGGTGTCTAAACCAAGTGATGGTGATGATTAACCCAAGTCTCCTCGAGAACTAAGTTCTTTTTCCCTGCGGTTATTCTTCGTTCGTAAACCGTAATCCGCCACCTTACGACTTGGATGCTTGTATTGAAAAACAATTAAAATCTGAGAACATGAACTCTTTACCTTGCAGTAATAATTTACCTGAGGATCAACAAAAAAATATTGAAATACAATGAAATTACTGACTATTTCATTACACATTATTTTTACAAATTCAATAATTTCACTTTAATATTTCATATAAATTCCATTAATGTACGCCAGAGACCTCAAATTTTATCAACAAAAACGTTTTGAGAGCAAGAAAAACGACTGTTTGAAGAGTGTTAGGTTGAAAAAAGTTAAATTTTACAATCTTGAATAAGATGCTTACAGTCTACGGTCTATTATTATGAAATCATTGATAAAAAGCGAATATATAAGTGTAAGCTAACAGTTTCATTCAACAGAGGTCATTTGAAGAGAAAGGAATCCTTAAAGTTAAAACGTGCAATGCATATTTTTTGTAAAAAAATATGGTAAAAATATTAGGTGCCCTGTAGAGAATATCAAGTTAAATTAGAGTTCAAAATTAAGTATACTCTTAGCGAAATATGGATTAAGAATTACATGTAGGGTGGTAACAAGATTCTGTCCGCAATCACACTTGATTTTTTGAAATTTTGAGAAAAGTAAAAAATCAGGGAAAGTTTGTGTTCTTTAAGCTGAAAACAGGTAAAGGATCTGAATAATTCTGCCATTATTAAGTAATTAGTGGGAGTGGTAAAGCCTAAGTAGTTTGGTAATCTAGTGGATGGACCATTGGCTTACAACTAGATGGCAGATGCAGCACTGTTTCGATTCCAGGTACGGCAATAAACAACATCAGCTTCGTCAGAGCTCCGTGATTTACGGGAGACCGCAAATGGTACGGGCAAAGAAACCCATTTCCTTCATTCCCGGAAATGTGAATTTCTCACTCCTTGGGGCTACATATACTACGTGGACACCATTCTCAGCTTTCAAACTAACTTACGTATTAGTTACAGCTGTCGATGACAAAGCTCCATTTAGGCAGACGAAAGATTGGAGAAAATTTTGAACCGAAAGCTGTATTTAAAGTAAAATACGTGAGTAAATATTATTAAGATAAGGAAACTCTTTATATACTCAATATAGGAAAGGTTCATTGGTGAATAATGAAAAATCATTTTATTCGGTGCCAATATTTTTGCGAGAAATGCTTTTTTTATTAATGGCATTAAGACAATATTTTACAGAGCAGTATTAACTAAATTGAATTTTGCAGCCTATATTCTGTCTATAGTCTATATTTGCAGTCTAGGAAAATACTTAGGAAAGAGGTAAAACTGACACATGGTGGGACATACTTGTTTCCTGAATTGCTCTTAAATGAGGTTGTAGTTTTTTCACGCAATTTTTAAAGTTAACCAAAATATATTGGAAGAAAACTGAAACATGCCCTTCAATGCAAGAAATTAAGAGTTCTTTTAGGAGGTCATATAAAATATTATTTTGAGGGCAAGAGAGAGAACAAAAATGTGGTGTTCCTTTTGAAAGAAAAGAGAGATTATGATAAGTTAGAAATACCATTGGGCTGTAAAAAGTATTGGTACCTCTAATAGTTGCTTCAAAAGTTGGAATGATCATAAATTGGATACGATTTTTATCTGTGCTTATTAATTTTTTTGGACATTACGGAGTAGATCAAAGTAGAGAAACTAAAGAGAGAGCAAATTAATGGAGAGGATTTGGACAGTTACTATATCCGTTTTAAATTTCGAAAGTTAAAATATAAGTTTCAGCCATTTAAACATTTTTACCCAAACAAGAGTTTTTAGTAAGAGTCGATATTTTTTTATCTGTGCATTGCAATATCATGATTATCATTTCCTTGAACAAAGTTGTAATCAAATATTTTCAGATTTGTATCTGCAGAATCTAAATATCCTCTTTTCTGTTATGACGTGGTGAATTTTAAATAATTTTAATTGAGTATTGAGACTAAACAAATGATAAAACAGGTTTATAAACAATGCGATGGATTCTCTAAAAGATCTACTATCACGTGTCACATTGATTCACCGTGGATTAAAGCTTAATTTGTTAAGTCAGATAAATCCTACGTCCGCTTAATTAAACGGCGAATAAATCATCTGACGAGGAAGATTAAAATTACAATCAGGAGTTTTTAGGCAAGGCCGTAGCTGCCGTGCCGTACAATCGGCTATGCTCTCGTTTTTCACCACCTGCCTCCAGCTCTCCAGCAAACTACTGCCTTCTTTCCCTGCTCGAAAATTTCACCACTCACTTTCCTAAAAATCGATGAGAGACTGTTAAATGCAGCCCGTCCGATTCTGGTTTTCGTTTTTATTTATTTGCTGATGCTTCAATGTTGAACGTCACCGATTTCAGCCAATAATATTCCAGAGTCTGAGTGGCGAACAGTGGGTTGGAAAGGAACAGAGGAAGAGGAGGGGGTAATGCATAGTTTGGAAACTCGCCGTTTAATGGCGCGACCGTCAGCCTCCCTGGTGCTTGGCCAAGGTTATCGCATTTGCGTTCGAATGGAGGTACGGGAGCGAATGACGATTCCATTCGCTCAAATCAATTGATGATGTTTTTTGTTGGGCCGAGCTGAAAAGGACACATTGCTCGCTTCAGGAATTTGACATATTTTGGCAACATCTTCTCCTTTCTGGGAAAATAATCGTTGTGGAGCATCTGTTCTTGTGTTAATCTTGCTTGTTTTTGTGTACCTCTCAGCGCTCCATAGTTATACAATTATTTTGCGAAGATCTTGCGGACAGTTTGATGTAAAATGTTTACCAATTGTAAGGTAAATGGCACACCATGAATGGACTGGTACGACATGAGTGCTGGTGTCACGCGTTTTTTTGTGATTGAATATACAGTCAGCGATTTGATGGTTTCGCCACAGACTAGTTAGATTACGCTTTCAATTTTTCAATAATCAATATGTCATGTTTATTTGCATTAGGTATATTATATCCGTTGGATGAGTACGTTTCTTTAATATAAAGAATGCCTAATAGAATTTATTCGTAAAAGGTTATTCTTCAAATATTTTGGATTGGGTAACAGCTGGAAAATTATTTTGATATAGAATTATATAACTACTCCTTTATGTTACCCCTGAAAGATAGAATAAAAGTTTAATTTACAATATAAAACATCGCGTGATTTTTTTTCTGGCTTCACATTCAACATATGTTTAATGACTCTGTTACTGCTACGGTGGAAAAATATGATTAAGTGAAAATTAATGATCATTGAACAAGCCATAGGACATCATTTAATGAGAAGACCAAGCATAAACATGTGATTTTCCCATGATACACCTTCGCTCGTTAGCGTGGCTAGAGAGAAGGATAGCTAGTTGGTGTAACTTTAATGGGGTTCTCATGATGTCATTTTCAGGTCGTGAAATTCCATTTGACACTGATTTATGTCTTTGTATATTTTACCCTATCAAAATGAGTTATTTTTTGTATAAGTAATCCGATTGAATTGCGCATTTTTGCTTTTAATTTCTGATTAAATGACGTGTCGCGGTTTATATATTCTAGCATATGCGGTACGCATGTATTTCATTATAAGGTGATAAGTTAAGCAAGAATGCATATAACAGCAGAGTATCTAGAAATATTTAAAAAGTAAATAGTCTGATAGTCTCTATTTCATTATTTTTTAAGACAATACTTCGTTAAAACTTGTATGTAATTAGGCAAATAATTTCGTTTGTATTTCGGTGAACTCGCATTGTCTATGAAAGAGTTACAATAAAGAATATGACAGCATTGGCCTTTTAATTGGCCTAGTTTAATATATTATTAATATTCAAGCTACCATTAGCCATTTAGCTGATTGACTGCTAATGTTACGAAGCATAAAAATAGTTTAAAATATAGTCTACATCTTTTACAATACAAAACTTGGGAAAAAATCTATTATTGCCTAAGCATTTAGAAAATTTCGGGTTACAATGTGTGGACTGGAGAACTGCTAAGTTTTTTATGTAGTAACATGACAATAACAAATGGGTAATGATGCATGGAAGATAGAAGAGTTTTCGTTTTTGTCCAATGTTTTCAAATTTCCAATAAGATCTGTCATAATACATCAATAATGATACCCAAAGTGACTATGCATCTAGTTCAACAGGAATCGACCCTAGAATTGAAATTCTATTTATCAACGATTCAACATACTCGAAAAACCGAGAACGGTGATGAGTTATTCTTAAATAGAGACATTTTGTGGCATTTCACTTTGAAAAAACCTGACCCCTATTGGAATTTAAAGGATTAAAAAATATCAACCTGCATGTTCAGATTTATGCTAATTTTGGAAAGGTTATTTTTTTCTTTAGGGCTTTGTTAATTTCTCGTGAAAGCGGTGATATTTTAGAAATGGGGCTGTTTTTTATATGAATGACTAAACTTGTGAGCAGTGACGCATACGCTTTGTGTGTCAGTGTGTGGTTCCCGTTTCAGCGGATTACCTGACATTTACAGTCTTTCAAACTCTTCCACCTCCTCTTCTTTTATTCCTCCTCCGTCACCGAAATTTTCACGGCAGCACCTCTTCACAAAACTAGCTCATTGGCTGAAGGAAATTAAAACGGATTAATTTAACTAAGTAATTACATTTTTTTTGCTTATTCAAAACTTTGAATGAAACAAAAAAAACGAATACCTTTTGAACCAGACTAAAAAGTGAACTTTCGTTATTTTGAATTCACAGACAATTTTAGCACAATTTCTTTTTTGAAACTTCCTTTAAGGCGGAAAAATTGAATAATTCAAATAATTTGCAGTTTAAAATAAGTTATATGTTTCCTTGATAATTTTATGAAACTTTTCTACGACTGAAATTCCTTAGTTTTTATGGAAATAGAATTAGAACTTTTATGACAAAACAGGAATACATTAGCATAAATATGGATTAAATTTAGTCCAATCTTTAGTCTTATACTTAGGAAAATATTACTTCGGGTATTGAAAGTATTGCTGTAGGAATACTTTGCGTGTGCGTGTTTGCGTGTGTTTAAATCTCTTTCATAATGCAATTGATTTGAAGTTCCAAAACAAGACATTTAAAGTCACGTTCTGTAACAATTTTTGAAAATTTTACGTTGGATGTGGCTCATTCATTATCAAGCTGCATTAGAAATTTAATTGAAATGAGAGTTTGGCTCGAACACAGGTTAGCCATGAAAAGATTAGTTCAATCAGCATGTCGGTATCCTGTATGCGAAATTGGCAAATTATTTTTTAAAACTAAATTTTTAAAAATAACTTTTAAAAGGTACCTCTTTGCCATTACTGTATTCCGCTTTCGCCGAGGTAACCTCTGACGTATTTTGAAAGCACTACTTTTTACACCACAGCGGCACTCTCTTGCATTCCCAGACCCTTAGACCCCTCTCCCTTAGGCATCATCCTTCGGGAATGAATATATGAGTATGGAAGTGAGTATATGACTCAAGAGTCATATCTTATCTTCCGAAGAAGACGGAGCTCGAGTCCGTCGAAATTATCAATATATTATTGTGAGTGTTCTTTTTATGTGTTCTCGTGCTGTGTGTTACTGTCTAAGTTTTATATATATGTATATATATATACTTTGGGCACTTGCAGCTTCACCCAAGCTAGTTGATTTTTTGGGTACCAGATCTTCCTGGGAAACCATAACCGGCACAGGCCCCCCTACCCTGATGTGTGAATATTCACACGCCGTCGGGCTTGGTACACGGGTGAGCTCTACCATCACCTACTAAACCGACCTTCGGGTTGATTACTGTGTTTATGGTTATATATATATATATATATATATATATATATATATATATATATATATATATATATATATGTATGTCAATATATAATAAGATAAATTAAGAAAAGATAAAAAAATGTTTGTTGTAGTATATTTTACATTTTTAACATTTTTTAGTGAATTTTACCCTTAAAGCAAAAATCTGTTGGTATATTGATGAATGGGTTGAAACGTTCTAATTGATCACTTAACCTCATTTCCATCAATAAAAGTGAACATTTATGAATTTCCTCAATATTAATTTTCCGAGGTCGGATAGGGTTTCTGATAACTTTTAATTTCTTACTCAACATCGCATTGTGACAGAAATACTTCTGTCTTCCTCTCCATTAAAAAATAAATAAAACTAACCCAATAGGTAGTAGAAAATATATTTGCAAGCTTTTTTTACAAGCTCAAGATTGATTACAGAACATTGGTCTCTGTTGTATGGGATCACGTAGTGCATTCGAAGTTTTGTCAGCATGGCCAGGAGTACTCCACCTTAACCTTAATTCTAAACTCTGTACGCTGGCCACGGTGGCAATCGCCCTTTTTTGTGACTTCGACGTTTCCTGAATCCCTGACACGACTCGCCCCTCTGCGTCCGGATTCTTAATCTCGTTTCTCCATCCATATCCTTCCTCCACCTCCTCTCCTGTTTCTCTAACTTCTTTTTCCATCTCACTCGCTCTCCCCCGGCGCTCGGACCCATAACCCTTCTCTCCTCGGGCCTCTTTCCATCTCCTTTACTCTCCCTCTCTCGACCTTTTTGAGGAGTAGGAAGATGGGGAGGGATGCGGAGGGGGAGAAAGTGAATGAGAGAAGGAAGAGGGTCCCTGAAAAGATAAGCGGGGAGGTGGGGAGCATCGGCGTCAAAGGACCGCCCTTAAAACCCACGCCACCACCCTTCATACCTTCCCCTCTTCTTCCCCCCGCTCCTCTTCCCTCTCCTCACCCCCCCCATCTGCCTTTACTTCCCACGTCTCTCTCTCTCTTTCTCCCTTCCCTCCTAACGCTAATCAATGCTCTTCCAGTGTGCCGCAGGTGGGCATTATATTCCTTCGCCCCATCTCTGCCTTCTCTCCCCTCTCTCGTCCCTCCAACACCACTTCCTTCCCAATGCTTTGCCTCCCTCAACACTCCCCGCCTTGCTGTTTTCCCCATTTCTATCCTCACCTCATGCCAACTCCATCGTGTCCCCACCCATCTAACGTCGTCCTGCCCAATGTTAGGTGTCCAAGAAGCCAAGCCGAAAGCGGACCTTATCCGACGCGTCCCCCTTCTTTCTTTTCCCCATTCCCTCTATCTCTCCGTTTCCCCGTTCCATATCAAATTTTCCTTTATGACTTATAACTCTAGGCCCTTTCGCCCAGGTGAAGGAAATTCCTTGGAGACTCGGTGTACGGCCATTGCCAGGGTTTGAGTGAATCGAATCGAGTGTCGTATCCAGTGTTTTCTATCGCCCACCTGTGATTTCTTCCCAACGAAGTCAAGTATGCAACTCTTCAACTCTTGCCCTTGAGGTGCATAAAAACATAGAGATGAGCTTTTTTTTCAAAAAGGAATCAAAACTGCCGAAAAAATGCTCACCTCAACTCTCTTGTTAGAAACGTATCAATTTGCCCTATTTTTCTCCCGTTCACTCCTTCCCTCCTATCGGTCCCGCTTTCAATCTTCTGGCCCATGAAAATGTTTGAACATTACAGTACAGGGTTCGTCCAGAAAATAAGTGTTCTGAGCTCAGGAAATAAAGTTTTTTACACTTTTACATATCTTAAGCTGTTCCAGCGGCGTTCCCATTCCTGGCCAAGAAGTCCGACACGACAAGCGCGGTGTGAGACGGCGCATTGTCGCTCAGGTTGTCAGTCATACGGTTGATCGCTGGCCAAACGCGGGCGACTCGTTTTCGAAGCCTGTCGAGCACTTGGACGTAAAATGCAGCATTTACAGTTTGTCGTTCAGGTACAAATTCGTAGTGGACGACTCCCCTTATGTCAAAAAAGACTCATTTGTCAAGACACTCATTTTGCGGACGAACCCTGTATTTCCGTTTTGATAGGGCAAGATAGAGCTCTCCTCGCAAAAGATTTTATTGGGATGTGTAGTTGACTCATTTAGAGTGGCTGTATCATTGCCCTGTGCCACCTGCGGTTTCTCACGATGTTTTTTAATCCAGAATATCTCACCGCTTGGAATTTATACGGTAGCTTTTAGGGCTTAAACCAATGTTTTTATTACAGAATTCACTAGATTTTATCTAAACGCTCCATTTACAAGACTACATTTCATCAGTTTATTGATTAGTAGCCGAAATATAAATAAAACTCTATCCAACGTTGAAACGGGATCGTTGATCCAGAGTAGTTGTCCTGGGTCTAGCATTAAGTTGATGTACTTCCTAATTAAGATAGAGCGGTTTGTCAGCGTCTCTTCTGCCTATGGATTCATTTAATGCACGACATGCTTTGTGTATCTGACTTGAGACCGTGCATCTATAATTGAATTTATAAGTGGAAATCCGATCTCCAATATATTCATTTCTAAACAAGGTTCCACTCCTCTGTAGTAATTAGGTATTTTAGCGTTGATTAGCACGTGGGGGGGGGGATTTTTCTAAGGCCCTGGGCAATGGTAACGCGTCTCGTTTCCCGTGTTCTGTATGCAGAAAGAACATCACGAATAAATCGTGGGAATGGAATACCAAATTGACAGTTTGAATGGACCGACAAGCATGTTTTCATGTCTCCCGTTACTTATCTCCGTTGTCCTGCAAGCTGTCACTAGGGTGTGCTGAAAGGAGAGTGTGTCCAGTCATGCATTGATTTTGGATTGTAACAACAGTCCTCAGATATGCTCAGATCACTTTACGCGTGATTATCTTGACCTTCATTCTCGTAGATGCAACGCCTCGAACAGAAAGCCTGGGAGATATAATTTGCACACGTGAGCATGATCGATAGAACAAGAAATGGATTGAGATTAAGGAAGTTTTACAGGGTTCGTCCGGAAAATAAGTGTACTGAGCTCAGGAAAAAAAATGTATTACACTTGTACATATCTTAAGCTAATATTCCTCAAAATAGAACCCTTGTGAGTCGATACACTTGTTCCAGCGGCGTTCCCATTCCTGGAACGCTGCCGCGAAGGCATCATCGGGAATCTCTCGAAGACACGTCGTCACGGCCTCTTTGACGGCGTCTAAAGCCCCGTATCGCGTTCCTTTCAAAATCCTCTTTATCTTCGGGAACAGAAAGAAGTCCGGTGGTGCCAAGTCCGGGCTGTAGGGCGGGTGCGGCAGCGTTGCCACGCCGTGCTTGGCCAAGAAGTCCGACACGACAAGGGCGGTGTGAGACGGCGCATTAACGTGATGCAGTCGCCAGATGTTTTTGATCGTTGGCTGGACGCGGGCGACTCGTTTTCGAAGCCTGTCGAGCACTTAGACGTAAAATGCAGCATTTACAGTTTGTCGTTCAGGTACAAATTCGTAGTGGACGACTCCCCTTTTGTCAAAAAAGACAATGAGACAATGACATTTATTTTCCGGACGAACCCTGTAGCGTTGACTGGTTAATTTCCAGAATCATTAGACTTTCTACGCAACAAATGTGGGATTCCAGGTGCATCTAAATAAGGGGAATATGAATTATACGCCCATATACACTATTGAAGTGACCTATAAAAGACGTGTAAAGGGGCGCTTGTATTATCTTCCATATGCAAACATTATATACACGTGATCCTACAATAATTGTAGTCTACTAAAGTATCATTAGATATATAAATAGGGATAAGTTGAAATTTAAGTTCAAAACTAAGAAATAACATGTTTTACGAGAATTCTTAATTCGAGAAATTAGACCTTTCCCAATTGTATTATCTTTCACTAAATTTGAAATTATATACTCGTATTTGAAATGTGGAGCCATAGGATTGTTTTTATTGGCGAAAATATACTGGTCCTTTTGTTTTGCGAAAGATTTTTTGAGCCACTTTTGCGTAGAATTTTCTCATCCCCAATTCATTGGTCAAAATCTGATGAACGGTGGTGAGAGTCAAATTCAACTCTTCCCAGATTATTCTGTCAACCGACGATCTGAACGCAAAGATCCCGGATTCTGTCGACATTTTAATCGGTTCTTGAAGATGAAGGCCTTCCTTTTCGTGGTTCAACATCAATGGACTCTCTTCATTCTGAAAATGCCTAAAATCACCGAAAATCCTGGGCTCTTGACAAAACACTATCTCCGTAGGTCTGCAGAAGTTTAGCAAGAGTTTGCGTTGCACTGTGCCCAAGTCTGAAGCAAAACCTAATAGCAAACCATTGCTCGAAATTGAAGCAATCATTTTTAGGACACAAGAGAAAAAACTGTTTCACAAAAAAAATCACTACGGATAACCAAACGACTCAAGTGAGTTCAAACCCGTACAGAAGGCGGATTACATGTACCCCTGCCGCCCCTCCGAGCCCATCGCCTCCAGTGTTGCCAGATCGAACGCTACGTAGCCAGTCACATTGCATAATTCACAGACCTAGTATGTTGTACGAGAGGAGCAGCACATGAATAGCTATATAAAAATAATTCAGCAAAGAGACGCTGGAGATATTGGCCTAATTATGGAGGATTAATTTCCGTCTATATGGATAGACGCTAGTAGTTAGGGAGATTATCCACCCTAATATGAGAAAATAGATAAGATAATTTAATATCAAACTAATTACATATTTTAGTCAAGGTATCAGTCGTGAGATTTATTTTTTCCAACACAACCTCTCTCTTTGTTTAGGATAAAGTGTATTGATTTTAAATTAACTGAGAACTAACGATTGAAATAGCTTCCTACATTCATAGAGGTAAGGAACTGACAAAATAATATAGAAATAAATTAAGAAACTTAACAACGACAATATTTATCTCTTTCTCTCTTAACTAAAAAGTCCTTATGGCTCGCAAAGTTGACGATCTCTCCGTACCCTCCCATAACGTCGTGGGCAAATTTTGTATCCCACCAACAAAGTTTTCCCAGTTTCTGGCCACCCTTCCTTCTCCCTTTTCTTCATTCCCTGGGGCCGATTAGTTAAATTGCTGTGGCGTCTTAAAACTGTGTCGTCCACAACCCCTCGGGTACACACGGAATGTGTTCGATCCGAAAGAGGAAAGGAATGGGAAAACTCTCTCATTTTCTTCTGTCAACGTCGTTTATAAATCCGATCCTCCACCTCCCCACTGGTCATTAGTTCGCTCAATTTATTCCCAGTAAGAGCGTAAAGGATCTCTGTTCGTTTTTTTTTTATTTCTCCCTCCCTCATCCTGTAACGCCGCATTATTTTTTTTTCAAACTCAACGCTGGAAAAGTTTCCGACGCCAATCAACACCACCTGGGTTTTCAAAGTTCACGCGCACACGCACACCTTGGTGCGCGCCTATCATCTCATATGGTGCACTCTATCTCTCACCTCTTTATTTCTCACATACTTTTCGCCGCTTTTCATCCACTTCTCTGCTCATAGACTTCTACCGCATGGGTAAGGAATGGGATTGCAAACGTGAGGAATGGGCGAAGGGAAAAATGAAAGGGATTCGGAAAACAGGGTTCTGCTTAGATTGAGGATGTTTCCTTACGGATATGGAAAGGGATCCTTGGGTGGAGAGATAGGTATCTGAGGATCGTAAGGAAAAGATGGATGGTTACAATGACCAAGAAAAGTGTTGGAAAATTATTGAAAAATCGGGGAATTTATAGCCCGCCAGCTTCTTTTTCCCTGTCTTAGAGTGCCAATTCGTGAAACGCGTTGAAATATATCTCCCCCGACTGAAATAAAGCTTTCTATTTAATATTCAATCCAAAAGAAATTGTTCACCAGCTTCAAATATTATGGAGATATTTAAAATATACAGCGGTGGGTATTTTTCTTCCTCAAGGGAAATGTCTTTGAAAGGATAAGGTTAATAACCTGCAATGTGAAATTCCGCCATTTTTGTCGAGTATTGTAGAAGTTTTATCTGATTGATATAATTTTTATGCCGCATTATCCTAGAGGTAATATTTAAAATACTATTTGATTAACACTAGTATTGAAATATAGTCACATAATCACATAGTTCTTTTCCCTGGAGTACAACGTTGACGTGGTGAAAGGGCTTGTTCCGATGACCCCCAGAGCTGTGGCTGGAGTAATAATAATTGCTCCTGGTAGGGTCACCCATGCCAGATAGATCGAATATTAGAAGCCAGACGAAAGGTAGTCCACACAGAGTCTGTTCCTCAGTGAGGCAGCTGCAAAGGCGTCTGACCCCAGTGGGGCAGGCTCTAAGTGATGGTGTCACGTTAAAAACACTATTGAGAAAGGAACCGGGAATCCACCTCAATTATTACTATATTACCCAGAATTATATGATGGACATTACAGAGAATATGACTCCTGGCAACTACGGGACTTGGTCCAATCGGCCGTGTGTCGTCCCTGCAGCGGGGAGGTAAGACTTCCGCGGTCGCCATCCCACGAAACCCTTGGAAGGGAAAACCGAGAGCAGCAGGACAGAAGATGCAGAAGAAGAAGACCAATTTCTTTGGGTTAGCAACTTAGAATGTTAGGACAATGTCGAGGATAGAATAATTCTGCAACCTGTACATGTCTCAGACGGCTCAGGTGCGAGTGGGGATCAGAGAGCCGGGATGGGCAGTGTTAGCAAGGGGTGTAAGGCAGAATTTTCCATCATCACCGGTGTTGTTCAACGCATATATGGAGGAAACGATTCAAGAGGCACGGGAAGAACTGGAAATAGGAAAAAAAGTCTGCGGTAAATACGTAAAATCAGTTAAGTTTGATGAAGACCAAGCATTATTTTGTCAGTCAGGCAAGAGGTAACAAGCATTGCTAAGTGAATTGAAAATTCATTGCGATGGTATGGGATGAGAATCAATATAAATAAAACAAAGATTATGCGATTTTCCAGCAATAAAAAGGCTGAGCAAAAGATATAGCAGGTAGAACAGTTTCGGAAGTTTCGTATACGGGAATTTTTTTAAGCCAAAATGGTCAGAATAGTGGGGACCTAAGGAGAAGAATTGCCCTAGGCAAAGAGTCTTTCACTAGGAGGAGGAAGTTGACGCCAGGAACGTTGTATGGAGAGTAATTTTGTGCGACGCGGAAACGTGGTCGCTGAAGCAGGAGGATGGACATAGATTGGAGGCTTCTGAAATGTGGGTGTGGAGAAGAATGGAGAAGGTGAAATGGACCGAAAGGAAAACAAATAAGGAAGTAATAGGGATAGTGGGCGAGAAGAGGGGTTTCTTGGATAAATCCTAAGGAGGCAGGAAAAATGGGTGAAAGGCGTACTGAGTGGGTGCAGTGGGATTTTGAAGAAGGTAAATAAGGGGAGAACGTTTGGAAAACGAGGAAAATGCAGGAACAGGATAGGGATGTTGGACGGGATGAAGGGAGGAAAGAAGTACACAGAGATGAAGAGGGACCTGATGTAGATTAGGTTGCTGGATTGGGTTTTGTTTGGAGTTACTAAATGTTTATTTGGTAATTGTGTTCATCCAAATCCTACCTTAACCTGTAGATTACATAATGATAAGTTGTGCGTCGAAATCCGGGTCATATCGTAATAAATCTCTGTGAAATTACAAAGTTATCATCCTTTCATTTCCAATATGAATCGATTCCACAAAGTTACGCTCAATACCATCAATAATAACCTAATAATTATTTCTCAAGTAATGAGATAGTGGGCAAGTTTAACATGTCACGGAGTGTGCATTTAAAGAGCGTATATCAGTTCGTTGGTTCTACAGCCTAATTTAAGGATGCGATGGAACTAAATTTTATTGGAAAGTATA
Organism: Hetaerina titia; assembly: GCA_037158775.1. Taxonomy (NCBI): domain Eukaryota; kingdom Metazoa; phylum Arthropoda; class Insecta; order Odonata; family Calopterygidae; genus Hetaerina; species Hetaerina titia. Next base: position 58,645,598 of record CM073772.1, read on the forward strand.
TCATTTATTTACTATAAGATGGAGAGCATTGTTAAAGGCAAGAGGTGTTGATGATCAGAAATTCCGGTGGATGATTTTAAGAGGCTAACTGGAATGGAGAGGGATTTATAGAGAGTAAAGAAACATCTTGGAATACATTTTTAAAGGACTTATGGATTACAGGAATGCAACTAAAAAGTTGGAAAAATGTTACGAGCAGAGGATTAAATTATTTTAATATACATATTCGTTTCTGATATTAATTAATAAGAGGCTCGAGATATATGCAGAAATAATAAATATGATATGTGTATATAAATGCCTTCGAAATAAGTAAGGTCCTTAAATTTTGAGCATCGGTAAGGGAGACGACGCTTGCTAACCCTCCAATTCGAGCCACGGTAATGGCAAAGGACCCCCTGAATATAGGTTGCAAAAATTGGACTTTTAATGATCGAAAAACAAGAAGTTTCCGAGGCAGAAAATGCGGGGTCCCTGATGGCCCTGAATACCTGATCTTGCCACAGTATATATTCATATCCAGACCCCACTTCTTCTCTGAAACCGAACTCCTTCTTCTGGAGGGCCGTCTTGTTTTGTGTGCATTGGGAAAGCTCCCCACCCTTTACCGACCTCCCGGCCCTCCTTTTCCACCCAAATCACAGCTCTTCCATACTCAAGTGGTCCCACCGCCCTCCCCTTCTGAACCATTCCCTTCCTCTCCCTCAATGTTTATCCTTGAAAACCGGTAAATATTCCCATGATCGTATATTTCCTATTACTTTCATCGTTTATTCTTTTCGCCAGCCTACAATTGTCTCCTTTTTTTTACCTGGCGACTTTTGTCATGCCTGTATTTATTAGAAATTTCATTATTCCTTTGAGCATAATTTTAAAAATTTGAATTGATATCTGGTTAAATTTTGTACTTCTTGTTTGTCCTATTGTCACCAGGCTCCACCAATCCTGGGATGGTATTTTAGTTATGTTATTTATTATATCATATAAGAATCTAAGGATCACTGAAAAAACACCAAATAGCACCAAGTTGACGACAAAACATTTTTGAACTTAAAACACAATAATTTGACCATACAATAGGAACCTGAATTGATTTTAGAATTATCAGTATTATTGAAAACTACTTTCGGAAACATTCCTAAATCGGTATTTAAATTAATTTTGTAATAAATGTGCTTTACAGTATATGGCAATGTAAAAACCTTTTCAGGATAATATAAAGGGAATGTCATAGATTAATAAATATTTATTTAAATGCAAAAGCTTCGTAGTGTACAAATCATTCCCCTTGACTGGGATATAATATAGCTTTTAATTTAATTTCGGTGGGTTATGTTTTAAAAATTACTTCAGGAAATATGATTTTCACGGAATACAACTCTGGAACAATTAGGGAGCCATTCCTTTTTTCAGTTAACACGGGTTAAAAAAATCTTGTTTGACCACAGTGCAGGCTGACAGCATGTGCCTCCGTTAAGCGCTCGTTCCTAGAAATAAAACTGGATGGTGTATAACGGAGCGAGTTGAATTGCGTTTTCAGTGAAAAGAGAAAAGAAGAGCCTTTTACTTGTGGATGTTTGACTGCACAGATTGGGAAAACGGATTACAGGACGGTAAGGATCGAATCTACTTTGGCCATTACAGAATTTGATAAGCATTAAAGTACCGAGTAACGGGTGCACAAAGTGGAGTGATTCGCCTGTTTCTTTGATAGTTCCATTAAAGAAACTTTTACTTCCCAGAAAAAGTTCTTAACTGGAAAGTGCGAATGTAACGAATATACTCATTCACAATTTCAGCATTGTAAAGTCCCTCTTTTGATCAAGTTAATCAAATTTTATATGCAAGGGAGTTTCATTCTTGTTTTTCATCTTTTACCAGTGTAAAAATCTTTTATATGGGAGATATATTAAACTTTTATTGAAAAGGTTTTTCTTCTTGCGTTGGATTGCATGTGTGCTCTGTGAGATATTTTGATTACTCCAACCCGCGGTCACGAACACACTGCTATTCTACCATTCTATTATCCGTGACCAAGGTTAACACACGTAGTGCAATATAAGGAAAAGAAATTCAAATTGATATTTAAAATCATTTTTGGGTAGGATTTTCGATGAAAAAATGTTACTGCAAAACATCTTATTCATCAATAAAATGAAAATGAATTAATACGAACAACTAAATTATTATAGCTGTTCTCTTTAGCATAACACGTTCAACTTAGTTTAAATTATTTTTGTTTTTAAAGAACGCCCGAAATATATTCTTTTTCTTAGTGAATTTGAACTAGTGTCTACTAAAAAATAGTGTTTCTAATATTTCTTTGATTGAATACATGAACTTTCTCGGATTCACATTTAGAAGTTTAATAATGCGACAAAAAATATTTAAAGTTAAATGTTCAAAAATATTTAAAGTTAAATGTTAATATATATATATATATATATATATATATATATATATATATATATATATATATATACAATGTATTTTGTTCGAATGTAAAGCCAAATGATATTTTTTAATCAAAATTGCCCGATTATTGCCCTAAATTATTTGTGTAACTTAAATGAAATGCTTCAGTCACTAATAAACATGTGTTTGATATGCCGAATTCAATGTCCAATGTTTAGAGTTTCGTAAGATCTGTTTTACCTAAAGAATTTCCGACGGGCTGTCTTTTTTACTAACCGCCTCTTCATAATAATCATGTATTAAAAAGTATTTTTGGAAAGTCCAGACTTGCAGCATTAGCACGACTAAGGAAATTCCAATAATCTTTTGTCGCAATAACAAATGTTTAAATATTTTTCCCGGGTATATTACAAATCATGTCACATTAATATAATTTCGACTCAAAGTATACACTGTTCTCCATTACTACACATGTAAATAGGACTTATTTTTTATTTAGTCACAGCTTGAATAAAGACACGATATTTGTTACTTTGTAAAATCCGAAAATCCACAAGATATAATCCTTAGTGCTCACTTCTAAACATGTGAGCTTTGGAGAAGTCAACGTCAGATTTAAGAAGGCAAAAAGTTACAGAGCGATAAGACGATTGATTTTTATTTATGAAAATAAATATTCATTTGACGCCCATTGTGTCATATATCTCAAATATTCGAACCGTGACCAAGGTTGACACACGTAGTGCACTCTAAGGGTAAAAAATTCGGATTCCCCGAGTGAACAGAACAACGGGCGGAAATAAATATAAATGTCCACTGCATGCATTTTTGAAAAACAATGCCTCCATTTTCGGGCAAAACTGTGATTGAATTTTTATTTTTCCTCCCCACCACCCTCCCATCTTTTCCGTTTTATTTTTCTCAATTTTTCTTCGAAGAAGCGCTCTTTCCCTCTACCTCTTTCTCTCTCTTTCCCTCTCTCCTAACCGTCCGCAGGCTTGATTTATGGCTTGATCACTTGATTGTCCCAGACTCTCCCTTCCTACGAGGCAATTTGGGAAAAATTTTCTATCGCGCCGTTCGCATTTTCATTCTCGCTTGTTATATATTTTTTTCCATTTCGTCGCTTAATTTTTTTTCTCCGTGAATTTTTCCGAATGCGGTTCGGGGAGTATCCTGGCGAGCCAGCGCATTGTTGAAGCCACCGCCTCGCCCTTCCTCCTCCCATTCCCGCATACTTCCCAACCCCCTCCACCATTTTTTGCCTCCGATCCATCATAATTCCACCAATGGCAATCTGTTTTCCTTTGTTGGCGACGAACGAATTGCTTTTGGAAGGCGGTTGGAGGGGTTTTGTGTGAAGAAAAGGAGGGAGGATGCGGTGTTGTCGGTGTGTGTGTTTGTGTGTGCGCGTGTGCATTGGAGGGGAAGGGGATGGTGGTGGGAAGATGGATGAGAGGAGGCATTACGTAATCCTCTCATTTAACCTTGGATTGCGGCCATAAATCTCGAGAGATGAGATTCTTTATTTTCTTTTTAGGCCTGATATGGAATTGGTGCCGTGCCACGCTTTTAAGGAAGCACGCGGCTAAAACATACATAATCCCGCATAAAAAGACCATCAGAGCGATCTCCCCGCTTATTCCAAGAAATATCCATGCGTCGGAGGCGATGGCATTCTGGTGGAGTGTGGGGTGAGCCGGGGAAAATGGGAGGAGTGGCGGCGTGGGCGGCGCCTGTTGGTGGACTTTTAACTCTGAGATCGGAGAACGGCTCCGAAAAGGAGGTCGTATTAGAAATTATTCTTTTCTTCGAGTTGCACGCGGATTCTTTATTACTTTGAAGCCCCTGATGGAATGGTTTGAGACGCTTCTCAAGGTGAATTATCATTATTTTTCAAATGGAGCTGAGAAAGCTCAAGGGAGAATCTTGATGATTTCCTCTTACACTAAGGTTTTTTTTACTTTAAGCATATTTCAAATATTTTCCTTGCTATGGATTGAGATTAACGATATATTTGCTTTAAACCTAGAGTATTTCATCTAATGTTTCACATTTCAAGCCTTATGCTCAATTTAGGTTCTAATTCTAGGTGAGTTCAAATATAGCTAACATATAAGTTCAACAGATTCAGGCTTAAGGTGGTGGAAGTTCTTCATGATGAATATAAGGAGGGTTTGCACTTTTTCACAGATTTATTATAGCGTACGACGCGTTTCAACTCACAGAGTCATCATCAGGTACAAGTCTTGTACCCGATGATGACTCTGTGAGTTGAAACGCGTCGTACGCTATAATAAATCTGTGGAAAAGTGCAAACTCTCCTTATATTCATTATAGCTAACATATGTCTGGAATAATATCGATATTCTTTTTAATGGAAAGAAATGACTCACCGAGAACTCCTTGTACACTAAAATTGATACATAAAGCACCCAGAGATTTATTAAAATAGGCAATTTTTAAATTAATGTAGAAAAGTTACAATTGAGAAATATAGGACATGAACTGCTACTTGTGCTGGAGTATTTTGGATGTCCTCGAATTATTCATTATTCGTTATTCAAATTATTCACTATTGGATATTTAAGTTAATAAGCTAGTATAAAATTATGAGGACGACGACATTGGAGCAAACATGGGAACAAAACATCATACCATTTGAAATATTTTGCATTAGATAATTTTGTTTCATTATGCAATCTCATTAGATATCGTAAAACATGATAATTTATTCAATGAGAATTTTGCTATGAATATTCGAAGTTTCATATGTGTAGCTTACCTATCTACCTACTAATTGCCTGGTTCAAAGTATTGCGCATGCTGAGTTTTAAACGCGAAACTGTATAATCTGCCTTCTTAAAATTATCTGGACACTGCTCCCTTCTTACCAATAAGCTTATACACAAAATATATCGATATTAAGATATATTTGAAAAAAACAAAAAGTTATTATTTTAAATTAAATTTTAGCCCAAATTTCATGCCAAATAATGTACGTTATTATTGAACATTTTCATTTTGCTTGATTGTCTGAATATTCTATAATTTATCTTCCTCTCCTCTCAGCAGAGTTCTCTAACCATTAATATTTGAGCTACTTTTATAAAAGAATCGGTCATCGACTCACGTTAATCTGTACACATTATTGATATGTTATTAAATAGATAATGGCACATTCAATTTGAAGTATTCAAATTCGTTACAGTAACATTTTATCACCCAAAAATACTAACGATCATGCCTTAACATTGTTAGTTACAACACCAGTAACTTTTAAGATATTCCTATGAAATAATGAATGCAATGCATTAAATATAAAGCAAAATAAGGAAAACTCAATGAATAATAATGTGATTTGTTTAAAAATCATTGCTGTGGGAAAGTTTATTAGCTAATGAAGTTTTTTAACGTCACGGAATTACAACCTGTTTCGTAGATCACATTTTATTAAAATACCATTTATATTGACAGGTAAAAATTAAGTTGATATAGAAAACCAAAACAGACTCAATGGAAAAATGTTTCTATTCCAGCGAAATGAATACATGAATAAATATTTTCTGGAAATTTCGATGTTGAGCTTAGAGATTTTGCAGAGAGATATATTGATATGGTGGGCTTAGAATAAATGGGAAATGAGGCTTCAGAAACCAACCCAGCAAAAGTCCGATGAGAACTACTATTGAATTACATTTGACTGCGTACTTTCAGAAAAGATTAATATTATCAATATTTGGAATGTTGTGAAGATGATACCAGCATTAACTCCATCAATAATAAATATCCTTTTACTATATTGCGTGAGATTTCACACGATGGATTGTAACAATTTTGCATTCACCACTTTGAAACTATTCGTTGATATTGTGGGCATAAAGAAGTATGCCAAAGATCAGATAACTCAAAGACTTTCGTCCACAATGAGGAATAGCTTTGATTTCATATAGACTCATTTGAATCGGTTGATTCCGCGTTTTGGTGATATCGACATGTATCCATCGTAAAAGACTAACAGATTGTCTATTAAAAATTTCGCACTGCTGTTAGCTCATCCCCTCAGAATAATAAATATTAGACGATTTTATTGATTTAAAAAAATGTTAGTTTAAAAAGCTCTGCAAAAGTGAAAACTGAGAGAAAGTTTTATATAATATTCCCTCGTTAAAGGCTTGTTGATAACTTATCTAGAACAGAGGAAAACTCAAGTGCATTTTTAAAAACGCTACTGCCCTAAAAATGTCTACTAGAAATCGAATTATGTCGTAAAGTTTTTAAACAAACTTCCTTGGAGCTCTTTCAAAGTCTGTAGATGTGTGCATACATAAATGTAAATAAATATCATTTGTTCAGTTAAAACGAAAAGCATTTAGTTTTTGAAATACTGCAATTGAGATAATGTGTCCAATTGAACATAATTCGTTAAATTGGGGTAGACTGGAGATCATACTTATAAAAACAGCCTGAAAGGTGCCCGGTGTCAGTAAAGACTACGATTATCAAAAGATGCCGAAGGATGCTCTTTTAAAATGCCCAATCTAATGAATAGAAAAGGTATTGCACAATAGGACAAGTGGATACCCACAAATGAGTTATGTACTCGATTTTTAGTGGAACTGACGTAAAAATCCCAAAACTGTTTCAAGAGCCTGGAAATTACATTTCCGTAAAACCCGAGCTTCTCCTATTAAATAACGAATTAAATGATTAATTTTGGTGCCTAAGCCATCTCTCTAGTTATATTCAACATTAAGCATTTTTATTATGTTTTTGTCCGTATTTACATCACATTTAAATAGCTTGTGATGCTGATGCTTTGTTAGTGTATCCGGCTTTTGAGTTATAAATACGCGAGAGTCACAGTCTTCTTTGAAAATCTCTGTAAATCAGTTACTGAAGTCCCAAAGAAAACTCTCATTGAAGGCATTTTATAGCTAATATGTAATTGTAACTGTTCTCATGCAAGCTTACAGTTATGTAAAATAGATAGTTACAACCACATAGTGGTCACATTCTTTTTACTTTGTTCAGCAACTTGCTTTCGTTCCCAGTCGCTGGAGTTGTTAAGGGATGAAATATCGCCTTGCACGTAACTTCTGGTTTTGTGCCAGGGACCTGGAAAGCCCTCGAAATGTCAACGGGAGTGGTGTACAGGCAAGAGGTCACTCGAACCTAGGGTTTTGGATGTACAGCCCACCCGAGATGCAATCCCAGCCGGCTCTGCGAGAGTCGGAATGCATGTTTCCGGCTATCCAGCGCACCAATCACCGCCAACGGACGACAGCGGTGTGGCGGATTAGCCTTTTCGTCTCGGAACTAGGAAATTGCTTGGAGTCCTCGGTGACATGGCTCTGCGCTGGGGCAGAAAGAGTAGAAATGCATCAACCTTCTGGTTTTTTCGCTATCATACACTGCAAAAAATATTGCTATTTTCACCAAGTAACCGTAAAATGTGTAGGTTAGTCACCGTGAAAAATTAATGGGACTTGAAGCAGAGAAATTTTGGTAGTTGACGTGTTTGTTTATAAAGTGCGAAGAGGCAATTCTGAATTAAGTTACAGGTGGATTAAGGGACAGTAGAATTCAGTTTATTGAACATTCCGTCGACATGATTCACCAGGACCTCTTGCTGTTAGCGTCGAGAGTAGCAGACTACACGAATTTATTTTTTATTGTGATGCGCATGGGTATTAAACATTACTAATTAAATGTTCTCTCTCTATTCAGTTAAACGTTTTTGACGTGAATACACTAGAATATTACGAATACAGATATTATTCAAATACACTCAAATATTATAACTAAAAATTTTAATTTTACAATATTTTAAAAAAGTAATTACAAGATGTTGACTCAATTCATTGACAAGTGTATTATTGTATAGTAAAACACAAGCATTGAACGACTTGAGTTAGTGTTGGGATTCTTAATGAATTCATGCAATTTCATCATACAGGTACCTTTATATAAACTCTGTTTAAACCCTCATACAGCCTTCAGAACAAAAATGAAAACTTACAGCCTTTACCTTGTTTTAGATATACATGTAACGGAATCATAATTTAGTAATATCTTCTATCGATATCAATTTTTTGGTTGATTCTGTCTCGCATGTGAATTCATGAACCTTGAGAAAGCGTTGCCTTCCAGCTAACGTAAAAACTGATAATCGTGATTACTTTAGCTGTCATTATGAAAAAAGTAATTTTTAGTGTTTTTCAGAGTTTGAAAAAAATCCGGTATGTCGAAATGTTTATACATCACAGTTCTAAAGCTGGGGATGTATCATACTTTAACCCGGGCTACAGAATGAATGATTTTCTCGTACTTGTGAGTTTTACTCTACCAATATTTAATGAAACGATTATTAGTGAAAATATCGTTAAAATTTTGGAATTGTGCTTATACAAGAGTGGTCTGAAAAATTTCCGACCTAACAAAGATACAAGACAATTTTTCTAGAAATTTCAGAGTGGGAAACTTTTCAGACCACAATTTTACGAAATTCCTGTATATATAAAATTATTATTAAGCATTTTTACTCCATAACTCAAATAACTCATAAAATGAATTGCTATCAGCGAAAAATTTCCCTTTTCCTGCATTCTTTTAACGAGTTAAAGTACGAGTATTCCACAACATGCGGTAGGTAAATACATACCATTGTCACTTTTTTGTGCATTTTTTGAAGATTGGTCATACTTTAAAATACATGTAGAAATCAATCAATCCGTATTTAATCACTATTACATATTGCACGGGAAGAATTTAAACACCCAAATTTTAGGATTAAAAAAATTGAAAACTGAAGTGACTTGAAATTTTAAACTTTCTAAAATTAACAATGAGTTACTGCTTTTGCCATAAACCATTAGGCAACGGATAATCTATCGTAATTTAACAAGTGGCAGATATAGCAGATAGAAATATGATTCGTGCCCCATTTACCATAATTAACCGTATTCAAAGCAGTTGCTACCTAGTTAGGAAAAACTTGGTTGTGTTGCGAGAATGGCGGAGAGAAATTTAATTTGAATTGCCAACATTGGAGAATATATGGCGATAATTTTCCCCTTTTATTTCACTGCGGAATGACTTAATAGTCGAATCGATATCAATTTTCTCTCCTTTTATCCTCTTGAATGGGAAATGTGAACCCTCCTTCCATCCGTGGAACCAAAAAGTCCGTCCTCCTCTCTCCCTCCCTCCTCGATTCACTTCCTAATCCCTTCCTCACACCCCGAATATCTCCCTCTCACCCACACACCCACCCAGTTGTCCCCTTCCTCATCTCCTCCTACTCGCCCTAGCCAACCCTAATTGCCCCCACCCTTCTATGAGCCCTTAGGAATCCACGCACCCGCGGAGGCGGCAGGCAAAACTCACACGCATCGACAAACCCTTTCTTGTCCCCTTCCGCACCGGGAGAGAGGGCGCATTCCCCTACCCGATCCAATATGCCTTTCCATCGCCACCTCTCGCCCGGTTTTCTCTCCATCTCTCCTCTTGCCCGATCTGTATCCTTCTCGCTCGCACCTTCCCTTCCTTTGCTCCCACTTTCTACGTCTCCTTCTCTATGCATCCCTTCCCGCACCCTCACACAATCCCAATTCCTGTCGCACCCACAACCTTCCACCCTTCCCGTGTGGATGGCGTACCCCCACACCCACCAGCATTCTCACTCTCCAAATCCCTCACCATATGCCAACCTCCCGGAGTCGAATTCCTGTTCTAATTTGGCATCAAACGCGTTAAGGTGGTGGGAGAGGGCTCGTGGAGTGACGGGAGATGATGACGGGATGGAGAATGGAGAGAGAAAGGCTATGTTATGATGCATGGTGGAAGTAGGTATACGGAATTCGGGAGAGAAGTGGGCCTTGAAAGTGTAGTATGTGTGAAGTGGTGGATTAGGAGGTCGACCGCGTACGACTCTCCTCGGGCGAAATTCAGGCACCGAATGCCATCAATATTCAGCCAATCGCAAGGGATGCGTTGAGTTGTATTCATACCGAGTAGATATACTATCCTTTGATTTAGTAAACATCATCAAAAATTTCAGTTTTATTTAATAGCCAGGAGTTAATTTTGAAGAAATCTTATGAAAGAGATAATAAGATGTTCTTCCTAACAAATTCAAAAGCAATTAATTCAAATTCTCTTAGATGGTGAAATAAAAACTAAAAATAAAGCGAAGTATAAATTACTGCTCAAATGTTTTTATGCAATTGCGAAAATGAAACAAAAAATATGATAAGGAAAGTTTATTTGGTAATGCTCATTTGAAAAAGTTATTACTATGTACAACTACTTTAAACATGAGAAAAATATTTAGTCGAATTTAAAGAAACATAATAATTTACTTATCTCGAAATTAAAGTACTAAATTAATTAAATATTGTCAATTTTTGTCCTACTGCGATCATAAAACTAGATGGTATAAAACTGAGTTTTCTTCCTCTAGCATTTTGCGCAGTTGCCTTAATGTCAAGTAAACTCCATAGTTTCACCTTTTAAAAAAAGTGCTATTTTTATTCGAGTTTCTATTATCAGAGAGAATTAAGAATGTATGGTGATTTACAAAAAAAAAATACTCAGCCGTAAAGGTCAGACTGAGCGTAAAAGAAAGAAATAAGGAGATGTCTAAGCGTTGCTATAATTAAGACGTCAGATATATATGCGTCGCCGAGCGAAGCCGGTCACACGTCCTTGCAATTCGAAATTATTGGCTCCTTCTTTCCCTCAGATGACGCACGCGGGGCGTGGGAAGAGTAACAGCTGCAATTTGCACGCGTGGGAAGCAAGGGTAGACACCGGACGTAGGGGGGAGGGAGACGGGGAAGTCCGAAGAGAGTCGGGCGGGTGAAGCTTTTTGGGTAGATGAGGTGCGGTGCGGCTACGGGGAGGACGGTGGCTAATGTACTGAGGTGGACTGGTGGCACTGAAAAAGGAGTCCGAAGTGAAGCGTCGATGTTGCGAAATACTGAGCGAGAAAGATGAGTGCGGACGAAGGGGTGGAACGAGGGAGCAATGGGAAAGAGGGGATTACATGGTTGGGGGGATTAGAAGGAGTCGCGGGCGCGGGCAAAAAAACATTCGTCCTATTATCCCGCGGTCTTTTTACTCCTGTTCGTCGTCGCGCTGTCTCCGCGCCCTCCCTCCCTTCAACCCTTGCTTACTCAAATGTCCTCCATCCACGGCGTATCGTCTCTCTCCACCTGACCCCACTCCCCTTCGCCTTCCTTGGCAATAAAGACCTCTCGCGCTCCTCCTCTCATCTCCCCATCGCCCCTTTGCACTCTACTTCATCCTGTTCAACTTTTCCGCGATTCGCCCGAGCTCGAGACGCTGCTCACTTTCCCAAGGACGCATTTAATATTCCCTTCCCCTCGCGCTCTGGAGCGCGCGCATACATACACACACAGACACAGAGGTAAGCACGCATACAAAGTCCGTTAAGGAAGAGCAACGTGGAAGAGTCTTTAGATATAAATTTTTTTATACCGCGTACTGTGGAGTTTGTTTTTTCCCCCTCTCAGTTTTCACGTTGGAGATATACGAGATTAAAATGAGATCGTACCGTTATCGTCTCTCTTGAACGAAATGGACACCATCGAGCGGAGCACATATGCGTCTTTTCCTATTGTTTCTTTTCGGTCGTTCATTGGTCCTTTTGGAAAGAGCTCCAAGTTCCAAGCTTATTGGTGGCTTGCAGATACACAATGCGTGGGCATATCAAATCGGTTAGCGGGTATTTTGTCTTAATCATTCTTCTTCCATTCTCTTAAGGAAGAAATGAAATATTGTTTTCCTTTTTATAATATCCTTTCATAGGCTGATAGACTGTCTTCCATATGCCCATGTATTTTAAAATTAATGTCATACGGGTTGCGTCCAAAAGTTATGAAATTATTTTTAAAAAGAATTTTATGGAACAGATTTGCACAAATACTTAAAATTCTTCAAAGTACGGTCCTTGGGCCACTACACACACCTGTATTCTTTAGCGACTCTGCCATGACAAGTGCGCGCCCTAAAAGGCGACTTCGGGGACCTCTCGCAAAGTCTTCATCACGGTTGATTGGATCTCTTCTATGGACGAAAAACGGGTTCCTTTCAGGGCTGCCTTAATCCGGGGGAACATAAAACAGTTTGCTGGGGTGACTGCAGGACTATACCGTTGGAGCAACGTTGGCGCCTGGTGTTTGGCCACGAACTCGTAGCCCGTTAAGGCAAACACCTTGGGCACGAGCTTGCCGCACACTTTCCTCATCGCTTAATGTTCAGTAACAATGCGAAACACAACAGTAGACGACAACTGCAGATCACTGGCAAACCAACATGATACTCAACCGACGAGACGGTCAGAGTCTAACAATTGTCTACACGAGCCATATTGTTATCGGTTTTGCTGGGTGACGGCAAGCCAGAGCGTTCTTCGCCGTGTACCTCTTCCCGGCCTTCCTTTAAGACCTTTTACCACCTCGAAACTTGTGAGTAGGACAGAGCAGAGTCCACGTACGCCTCATGAATCATTTTTTAAGTCACCTCAGGAGATTTTTTCGGTTGAGCACAAAATTTAGTGATCGTGTAACGTTGCTCGGTCGTCAATTCCATTTTTTTCGTGACGCGGTCGGCGCCCAGAGGGTTATAATAACTGACGTCCTTCCGCTTCCACAGCTTGAAAAGTACTGAGATGAGTTTTACGGCAAAGATTAGCGTCTCTCCACTTACTCCAAAGGATTTGATTAGACTCTGACAAATAGGAGCGGCGTGGGAAAATTAATTGCATTACTTTTGGAACGAACTCTGTATTTCGAAACGGGTTGAATAGAAAATTGGCATGGATATGCTGGACTGGTATAATAAGGCTGGATTGGCATGGATATTTGATACTTTGATATTTTCTTTTTTGTAGATAACTTCGTCCTATACACATCTAAAATATATGATATATTAAAATACATATTACGATCTCTATCATTTATCAAAGCATATGGATATTTGAGTCTCTTACATGAAATAAGTTCTTCTCAAATGCTCTACTAATTGTTAAAATAATTGAAATTCTTCTCAATATAAACATTATATCTACGGTCCAAATTAAATATAATTTTTCTTTTATATCCATTTTTTTCTTCCAGAATTATATTTTATTCAGTGATATATAGTTGCCGTAATCTGGTTCATTGATTAAAATTTAAATATCTTGCTGCCGGTTCGTCTCTAAGGGAAAACCATGTGATATAGAATGACTATGGAAAAGTTCGAGTTGATCAATATGTTTCTTGCTATTATGGTGTATTTGCAAATATGAATAGCCAATATATTTAATTCGCAACATATTTTATTGTAAAAAAATGGTAAGTGGATATTTCCTGAGAAAACCTTAGTCGTAACTTAAAGCATGTTTATTTGAAGAAAAGTTTAGCACAGATAGTTGAATGTGCCACGCCAGGAGGTTTATTTATTTCTATGGAGGTCAAAGAAGAAAATGATCACCCATGACCTTTAAGGCTGTGTGAAACTTAACACGTGTGAAGGGTTTTATCTCTTTAATTGGAGCCGTTAGAGCATGCGTTTCTTTTGACAAGTGATTAAGAAAATGATCGAAGCACATGAGATGGCTTACATTCACGTTGATTCTGACATACGGCCCCGACACGTGTCCTTTCTGAGTGGCGTCAAAACCCCTCTCTAATGCTAGGATTTAATTATGACAGCATGGGTAAGTCATTTCCAACGAGGCACGAAATTATTCACCTTTACTGGATGTGATATTTTTGTAGCCAATATTTAACTTCTAATATTACAAGTACAGTGTGTTAAACGGGAAAATGGTTTCTGAAATTCGCCTAAATATCTCGTCGATAAGTTCTTACGCTAAAGACTTTTTTTTCTCCCATCACTTCGCTAGAAACATAAATCTATTTCAAATATACACCCCTTGTGTGTACTTGTAATTTGTCTTCGTATTAAGTTACTATTTACATCCTTTAAATTGATAAACAACCAAGCCTTAGTAAAAGTTGTTCAGACATGAACAAAATTTACTACGCTTAAACGAGTATTTTACTGCGGAAAAGGGCATGGAGTGAAAATTTAAAATGAAATCTGTTCTGATGGCTGGTATGTCGAAAGAGTTTTACTTGAATTCGATTATTTTTCCTAAGCACTCGCAGACTTTAATCCACAGAAATTTACTGGCGACGTTTACTCAGCTGGGTATTCTTGAGATAAAAGGCACCCTTAGAGTAGGAATGAATACCTTGTTGCAGAGAGTTTAAAGAGGAAATGCCACTCGTGGAAGTCTTGTGAGCCTTATTCAGTATCTACAGCTATGCGATCTTGCTCTCCACTTCCTTCTACCCATACTGAGACTGGCTTTCCCTCATCCGTCCTCCTTTAATAATTTACTGGTACTTGCTCGCTGGCTCGTAATGAGTCCCTCTTACCAATCGGGGATAACAGCTCCATAGTGCTAGCTGCCGCGGATGAAGTTCTATCCTCTCGGGTCTTTTTTTTCAGCCCGAGGAACCGATTCACTTTAATGAGAGTAGGCATGGAATAGAGAAGAATAGAGGCTATTGATTGAGATGTACCGACCCTATTTCATTTTACTCAGGGAGTCTTTTTTTATTAAAGTTGGTGCAAAAAAAAAGAGAGGCTCTCTTCCGCCTTCCACCCCAATCGCGGTATCAATGGCCATCGTCATCTCTGTCGACGAGTTCCAGCTCGCTATTGTGTGCAAGTAATGAGACTGCAGCGAATCGAAAGAAAATTGCTCGCGTTTACGTGCGTTATTGGGATACACTTTAACGGTCGCATCAGCATGCCAATTAGAAATCATTTTATTTTTTTAACATTTTATTCTATTGTAGCAGAAGGGAATAAACAAGATTTTTTAAGCTTAACAAAGTTCTTTTACGATTTATTTTGAAGAGGCAACATTTCAATTCAACATTGTTATTTGTTTTTCAAATCTAAAATTTCATACTTTGAATTCGAAAAATGAGTTTTTGCTACGTAAATCGCAAACATTTTCGTAAAAATGAATCAATAAACGTTAAATGGATATCATGCCCCCTTAGTCTATGAAAGCTATCAAGCCTACTAATGCAATACTATACTATACCTATATTTCAGAATGATCATCCCTTCCCTACCAGTTTCAAAGCAAGTTAATAAACAACTGGTCATTGCGAAGTATGCAAACATTTTAATGTAATTTTATTTTCTGTTTCCTTTATTTTAATTGATTTGAAAGTTATGTGGAAAAATTAACTCTGTTCAATCAAAGATATTGAGAGAAAATGGTAACGGGACATTTTAATTTAAGAACCTAATTTTTATTCATGTGTACATTTTTATCTGTTATCACTATTTAGACATGAAATAATAAATATTAGACATGAAGCATATTATTCAAACCTTTATTGATATCTCTATTGAACTTTATATTCCTGATCCTGAAATTAAGTTGTCTCGTTGTTCTTTCAACAAAATATTTTGTAATTGAATGTCGTACTCTTTAGTATAGGAGCAATGGAAATTTAGTGGTCAAATCATTAGCTAAAGAAATTTATAACAACCTTTTCATTTACAAAGTGCATATCCGAACGAGGTTGCAATTCATTCGTTATATTATTCATCCATTTATATGAAAGAAAAGGGCAACTTACGAACCCATACCGTCACCGACCTCGCTATCCAGCAAACTAAACTTATTTTACTTCTAATTCTTTTCCGAAAATATTAATTTCCACAGTAAAATTTAACGTCAGCCGTCGAATATGCGTCAACTTTTGAGCATCCCACAGCTTCAAATGAATTCTAAAATATAATGTAAATAGTTAACAAATGCGATAAAGGTTAATTCCGAGAGCTGAAGTTGATTATAGCACGTACTCTCCTCAAACACACACTCCAATAAACACGGATTTGAAGAAACGTGAATATTTGATGAGAGAGGTATGTTCAGGAATTTATTGTGGGCGAGATACTGCAAGTTTTAATGAGAGACCAAGAAATGCGTCAGTGATTTTTACGATGGAGGCCGGGAATAGGAACCGCAGTTCATGCGTGGTGAGAGCGTACAAATCTCCCTGCGGATGCGGCGTGTTTGATGAAGGTGTGGTCTGAGGACTTAAAACATGCACAGCGTCCATGGGGGTAAACAAGGAATATTAAAGTGAAAATCCCATGTCGACACCACTGAAATTCGGTAGACCAAAAATAGTAACACTTTTTAATTTTCAATATTTAACAAGCTCAATAATGAATTTTACTATGGTTTTCAGTGTTGATGGTAGAGTATTGATCGGTGAGAGTAAATACAAATATTTCCCTCCTTAAAATAATGATAAATCACAGTACTACGAGATAACGAACCTGTTCAAGGCCTTCTCATCTCTCTGGTTCTTTCCCTGCTGTTTCAGCATAAAATATTCTTTGGTCAAATCCAAACAGAATAATCTGCAACTTATTAAAATCCGTTTTGATTTTATGTTGCTTTTTCTTACTTGAGGGAAGAACCTATTATCATTCAGAACATATCGATGAAAATTATATTTTTGGAATTCCACAAAAATATTTATTAATCAGTTTGCATTCAAAATTGATTGCGTTCTTGCTATCTCCCGAAATTTAGACCTGTGACTCAATAGTTAAAATTTAAGACTGTGATGTTAAGTTCACAATCTGAAAATATGATCGATATGTTGCTTCTTAATATTTACATAAGGAATATATTACTTGATTGCAAGAAGCGTAATGTCTCGCAGAAGTTTTCTTTCCTCTGTATCCTTCCAGTAAAATTAAGGATATCGCTTTTTAATATTTTTATTCACCCTCTTGTCATGACTAATCCTCATTTGGCATTAAATTAAATAGCCTATCCCATTTTGTCCACGGAGTAATTATTATTACTCTCTCTTAACTCGGTATTGTTATCTTTTAAAATCCATTTAATCAATGTTGACAATTTCTAATTTTAATTTAATTGTGTGTAAGTTTATGAATACTAATGCTAAAACTTGCAATAAAATTATGCATTAAATATACATAGCGTATTATCACGGTTTTTGGTAACATAAACACACTTGATGCCTTTGCTTAGTATGATTCAACAAGCTGAGGGCAGCTTCTTTCCTCCCTGTTACTCGCAGTAACTCAGTCAGATGTAATCTCTGAAATCAACACCCAATCGGATTGAGTCAAAGTTCTCCATTGGCACAACAACCTGGCAACGAGCATTGGCCCAACCGCTATACCGTTCCTCGCAAATTTCTCACACTTCGTCATCGAGCAACGGCCATCCATCCATATAGCCTTTTCGCATCTCACATCGTGTGAGCGAACGCCTTTATTTCTTTGTTACATCACTTGCTGCTTGCTGAATTCGGATTCGATAAGGGAAATGTTTTCCGAAAATTGATTCCCCTTCCCAACCCATTTCCACTCTTGCACTCCCCAAACCCTCCCACCCATCCTACAACTTTTTTCCACCTCGCATCACTTTAATCGAATTAAAGGAAACTGGAAGGAGAAGGGAGGAGTCGGGGTGGGTAGATGATGGAGGGTGAGTTGGGAGAAAGGCGAGGTGGTTGGTTGAATAGCAAAGGATAGCCCAAAAAATACGTGAGAGATTCAAGGCTCTTTTTGTTTTTCCTTTCCACTTCGTCTCTCTCTCCCTCTCTCTTTCCCTCCCTTCCTCCTTCCCCTGTTCTCCTTTTATCGAGAACACGGGTAGTGTGCAAAGAGGGAATATCTCCAAGGCAAACAAAAGGCGAGAACAGGAGATATGCTACGGAATACCGACATACACTCATCCAGATCTTCCCCAACGAATACATTCCTTCCATTATATGAAAAAAAGAAAATGGGAGGAGGGATGAACCAGAGCCGTTTTCGCGTTGGCGTCTGGCAGAGAAGGGTTGATGGGGAAAGAACTGAGGGAAAAGGGAGCGGAAGGATTTATATGTAAGTCGTCGAAAGTGGTTACTCCACCGAAGTAATGCAAACGCTCCTATTTTGCTCCATTTCTTTCCTCGTCCCGATGACAATTCACGTTTCAACCAAGTACTTCATGTTGGTAATGAGGAGGGGGTAAGGTGGGATATTGAAGGAAGGCTTATGCACCGCTAAACCGTGCAAGAGTGGGGCAAGTTCAATAAATGGACCTGAACCAATGCTTAGGCTGAGTGTTCAGAGTGTATTGGAGGAAAGAAATGTAGTGTGGAATCGGGTGTGAGTGGGAAGGAAAAGCATGGAAAGTCTAAGGAAGAGAAGTAGGATTCATTCACAAAATGGGAATTAAAAGTCCTACGCTTATCAAAAAATGTTAGGCTTGATGTCTGGCGTATATGAGAGAACAATAATTTCATAAAGTTATTTATAAAGAGGATAATTTGTTATTATAATGCCACATGGTTCTCCAATTTGATATATCCCTCCTGTATTCTCATTAAATTTTTCTAAGAACTCTAATGTACTCTTCGATGAAAATTAATTGAGTTTTACCCAGAGAAATCTAGTAATAACAGAAGAATGACCCCTTAAAACTCGAGAAATGATCATCCAATTCTTACACGTCTGTTTTGTTCGGCAGGTTTTACTCCATTTGTTATAAACCACCATTTCTGAGTTACTATGAAAAGCATTTTAGCTTGAAATTGGTCTAAACAGGGATAGGAAGTTGCTACTGTTCAAGTACTGATAAGATAAGACCTATATTGATTTGAACGCAGAATAAAATGTTAAAACCCCAATACCGTCGCATTATTTCATCGGTCACATGTGAAATGAATGTCCATTCTCACACCAAAATTATAAGAAAAATTTTTTTAATCCATTCAGGTATTTTATTATTATTACATATAACCAGTATTTTATTGTCATTCCATTTGCAAGTATACAATAAATAGATGTATATATCTCTGTGAATAAAAGACTGGTCTTCTTTAAGGCTCCATTTTAAAAGTCTTCGACGCTCTGTACTCTCGAAGTCATGGAATGCAAAAACAAAACGTAATAACTTTAGAAACGTTTATCAAGACCGCGTATGCATCGAAAACCAATGGGAATGTCATGTCATTGTTTTATGACTCAGAAAATTGCATTTGTTTGTTGCTCCTTGCCACAAAAATTCAGAACCTGAAAACCTGGAGATAGGATAAAGATATTGCAATAAAATATCATCACTAGTTAAAGTGGTAGTGTCTGAATGATTTTCGAATAGCTCATTAAACTCTATATAATATAATACTTAGGATTACTCTCGAATTTCATTACCATTTCTATTTCTATTTCCGTCTAAAGAGATAAAAAGTTAGAATTATAGGTTCTGCTCAACTATATTTTGTGTGAGTTATTACTGCATCGTAAAAAGCTCATGGTTGGTATCTTCATAATAGAACTCACGAAGGAATTAAGTAGAAGAAACAATAAATTTGGAAGTAATAATTTTTATATAGATTCTTAATATAAGTTACATTCTTTCACATTTCTGTCAGTACTGTGATAGAGCGATTTTTAAAAGGCCGGGCATATATCATAAACTGTAAAGGTTTTGCTCCATTTTTCATGTCATAATTTTACATGTATACAACCTATTTCCCAGCATCATGGCGCTTACTCTCTTTGGCGTCTTTGTTAAAATGACATAATTTCTTTTCTGATGGTTCTTTTACATTCCGAAATACGTTTTATCCAACATAATAAATCATCAAAGTTGTTTTATTTGATAAAATTAGAATCGTTGAGGACTTGCTCTTTATTTAATTATATGATGAATTTTTAACAAGATTGTTTATGCATAATAGTAATTGAAAAAATAAGCTGTCGCGTTAATTTTCGAGTACTTGAATATCACCGTCATTAATAAATAAATGTATCCTATTTTTATGCAGTATAGAGTATAATAAAATACGAAATTCGTGTATTTAGATATCCATATTTATATTCTGTACCATATATAAATGGCAGTACTGCTTAAAACTGCACTTTAAAATTTCACTTTACTTTTTCCTTTGCTCTACGAAAGAACAAAGCATTGTTATAAAGTTTGTAAACCAAGTGGAATAATGGTGTAACTTGCGGTTATAATTGTAGAGATCCTACTTAAATCTGAAACTAAGAAGCTTATTCTTATCCCTACAATGTATAAAACAGCACACCTTTCCCTATTCCTCTACCTCTTACTATTTCGCACCATTCAGGTTCGGGAAACCTTCTTACACCTGACCTCTCCATTCGCAGAATTTTCCAACAGCTCCAGAGTCTTATCCCCTTTTTTCTCCTTCCTCCCTCCCGTGTCTTTTAAATCCTCTCATTCGCCCACACTCAACTCTCACCCTCGATACGCCTCCTTGAGCCACCTGCCTTTCTTTCTTTCTTTCTTCCTTCCTTCTTACCCCTACCTATCTCACCCCCTTCATCTCACCCTGCCCTTTACTTCACCCGGTCCTTCCAGACGCAGCCTTTAATACCATTATCCTACGATTCACCCCCACCCTACTTCTTTCTCTCACTCAGGGCATTCCGTCCGTCTCAAATCTTCTCCTTACTACCACCTTTTCTTCTATTCCCTTCCCCTATTACGTTTCCCAGGTTTCCCTTCACTCTCTCCTCTCCGTCCTGCTCTCTACATTCTTACTCCTTATCTCCATTGCGTCTTTCCTCTGCTCAGTCGTTTCCTTTTACAGTTTCTACTCCTTTCTTTGACCCCCTCTCTTTCCCCACGCTACTCGCAGACACGACTGACTCGTCTTCTACTCCAACCCCTCCGTTCCACTATTTTATACCTGTCTTCTTCCCTGTGCGCTCCGCGCGAGACCCCTCCCCCACTCTTCTCGCTAAGTTTTTGTTGCCGAGGGTTTCAGAATGCAAGGAAGCTCCTCACTGTTCCCTTGCTCGGCTGAACTTCTTCGACCTGAGTGATGTCTTTCAGACACTCTCCCAAAGTTTTTCATTTCTCCGATTACTCGGTCCCGCCCTCCTTGGTGGCCAACCTCCTCCACCCTTTTTCTTTCCATCTCTCTTCCTTCCACGTCTACCTTCTTCCTTGGCATCCCCTTCCCACGGTCTTTTCTCTCAGCCTCCCATCTCTCTCACCCTTGCCCCGTTCTCAAAAGTCTCTCCGTTTCAAAAAAGCCTCGGTTACCCGCCCTCCTTCCACTTCCCACCCAGGAGGCATTCTTCTCGGAAAATAAATTCTGTAATTTCGGAAGAGGGTTGCAGAGAGTGAGTGGGGTTCTCTTCTGTTAGGACAGAAAAATTTCCTTAAATTACGTCAGATTTTATAAATATTTTTGTAAAGTTAATGCCAAAAATCGTAGATGATAGGGGCTTAATCTTTTGATCATTGAAATTCGTGCTAATGAATTAGAAGCAATGCTATTTGGAAGGGACACCAAAAACAATCAAGAACTACATACTTATGACATCCCTGCTAAGTTGGATCTCGAATATTGCCTTTACAATATAAAAAAAATAAGTTGGAAAGTATTAATTTCAGTAACTATTAAATATAAATGGAATGCCACGGTATTCAATTTTTATGATTCGTATTTTGTAGCATATGAAAAGCCAGTTGAATACATTTTTGACTGTTGAATTTATTTCAATAATAATTAATAAAATAACCAATGTAGCTGTTAATTATATGCAAACCATTGTTTTATATTTTGAATTTTTATGGTTTTATCAATTTTTGATATTATAAAATTAAGCGTTAGTCTTAATAACAATTGAAGGGGCATATTTTGGAAATAAATGATTTGTGCTAACATTAAATGTAAATTTCAAGGAATTCTTAAGGAACTATTGCAAGTTTTTCAACAAATATATGTTGTTATTCTTATCGTCATTGTACTAGTTACACTGTTCGGTACATAAAAAGTTTAATACTCGATTCATAAAAGCTCACTGACTTGCACATACCGAAGTAATTGTCCGATTAACAAAATGTATCTATGCACAAGATAAAAAAATTGCCTTTCCCGTCCTTCATAAAGGAAACTGTGGGAGTACATTCAAAGCAGTGAAATCGCTAAATTAAGAAGCGGTACAGTTCTCTCATAAAGGATATTGCTGTTCCACAGTACGCAACCAAACACTTAAATCGTCGGACTTCAGAAAATATATGGTTTGAATACCAATATGTTGCATTTCTAATTATAAAAAGTATTTATTTTTTCTATGAAATGTTCATATTAAAGAATGAACTATGAGAAAAATGAAAATAGTTAATGGCATATTTTCATTTGGATTTGACACTTCCAATAAAGTTTCCAGTTTAGGTAAGATAACAACATGGAAAAATGAACGTTCTTTTTTGTTATATTTATTGCTGAGTAGTATGAATATTGTACCATAATCTTAGGCTTCGAAGAACGTATTTTCAATTATGTAGTAAGTATTGGAGCTTTCAAATTTTACACCATCAATATCACCCTCTAACTTTTATTTAAAGTTTCACAGTTGTGACAAACAGCTTACCTAAGAAATTACACGAGTAACTTTCCATAGAAATTACACAAGTAACTAAATATACGAGTAACTTTCTTTGAAGTTGATTGGCTGATATCTTTTGATGATTTTTTTCAGTTCTCTATTTAGAATATGACCGACAAAAAATGTATCCGGAAACCTTTGGACATCCTTAAATATAGACTATCATCAACTCTTTAATGTATGATACATTGCATATGTGCTAGGAAAGCAGCCTACTAGCGCTTATCTTCTTTGTCTGTTAATAAGTAGTATGTTATCTTGCCTAAGATTTATATTAATATAAATATTGAAAATATATGATTACCTGACGTGAACGAGGAGTAATCTGCTTAAATTCCTCTCGTCAGCAATAGGTTTTTGCTTTTATTTCATTGGTAAATTCATAGTTTCAAATTTCTAAAAGTGGAATGCTTATATTATCCATTATTTGACTTTAATTGACACCCGGAAAATAATTCTTACCTGTACTAGATAAATATTTCTTACTGAAATCATAATATACATATTTTTTTATTATAAATTATATATATTCTACGTTATTGAATGTTATCAGGCAAATACTTCACAATGAAATCACATCATGATGAACCAGAAAAAAACAGTGAAATGAAGAACTTGTTGAATCAGTAAAACTATAGGTTTCAGTAAAATGTACTGCAAATATCTAGAGCTAAAGCTATTCTTTTTAATCCGTATGGAAGACCAATTAGTATGTCATTAAATATTGCAAGCTTCGACAGATAAAATATTATGAAAATATAATTGGAACGTTAATCACGGCCGGGAATATGTAAATGGTTTAATTTACTCTATTCAAGTTATTTCCATGCGTAAGTGAAACTGCCATTGACTTTCGCTTTCTGTGAAATAAGATATAATATATTAATAGAATTCAATGTATAAGAGCGGATAATACCTTTGTTCTGTCAACAAAACCTACATATCGATAGATCCGCATTGCTTAGTAACACTGTAAATTTAAATTTAAATAATTATTAAAACTACGGTAAAAGGTATTTTGGTGAAGTTTTCTCGGATTTCCCACCGGGTTAGGGGTTTCATGATGACCAACGTTTCGATGCACGAGTCGGGCATCGAAACGTCAGTCATCATGAAACCCCTAACCCGGTGGGAAACCCGATAAAACTTCACCAAGCTCCTACGCCGGGAAAGTACCTGATCTTACTTTACAGTAAAAGGTATTCAAAAGTGTAGATTACTCACCAGAGACGTTTGAGTACTAACTGGAGGCCCCGGATTTGATACCCGAGAAAGTCTCTGGGTATCCTAATATTCATCCAAGTTGTGTGATTATTCGTGTACCAGATCTTCCCGGGAAACCTCTGGAAAGCACTAAAACACTGAAGTCAATGGTTCTGTGAATATTGTCAAAAATGACAAAGAGTTTTATCAAAATTGCACTTAACTTGAAATTTGTAGAATAAAAAGTGGATCATACAAATCAATACCCACGATGCTACAGTAAATTTTTTTACGAATATTTTGAAAATATTGCTCATCATTCGTCCACATTTATCACCAATTTTATTGAATTTTAATTTGCTTTCGTGGGTGTATGTGATGACTTTTACATTTATTGTGATGAATACTGTTGTATTTTTATATCATTTGTTTTCTTATATTTATTTAAATTAGGATTGTGTGTTAAACGTTGGTAGAAAGTAAGATATACGTCCGTGCACAAATGTAGCAACATTTTCACTACATCATCTTACATTCTTGCAAAATTTTATAAGCAGATTCATGTGAAAATGTTTTGAGCCAAAGTCTTTATTTTCCATTTTCTTGGGAAATATCTGAAACTGCAAACGAGTTCTTATAAAAATATTGGTTACTTATTATTTCTCAAACCCCTTTGAACAATAATTAATTTATGCAGTTATAAGACCATATAGCATAAAATTTTTCAGGAGAAAAATAAACGTAGACGGTTGTATCTGTTATTATTAAGTTAGTAAAAGATACACAGAGTGTGATCAACAAATTAGAATCAATGAATAACTCAAATCTTCTGCACAGTCTCGGATGGATTATTTTACGAAAATCTCTCACTCTAACTCACTGGGGATATGGGAGGTCGGAAGCAAATGTGTCGTGCGACAACATCTACTACTCACATTCTTTGCTCTCTTTGTTTCTGCAATACTCCATCGAAAGTCTCGTGTTCTCCGTTGAGTACACTTTCTCACTCACTCGTCGTTATCCCTGCTTTTGTAGCTCACTCGCTCTTACAGTTTTAAAAATGACAATGCCTCTTTGTTCGAACAGTTCCGTTTTTATAGTGCGAGCGAAAAAGAAAAATATGCCCAAACATGCCTTTTTTCCCCTCCTCGTGTCCTCCCTCCTTTCCCGCCCCACCACCCCACTCCCCATTGGGCACACCGGCTCACTCTAAACCTCTCCCACGTCCCCCGCTCCCAGTCTCTATCCTCTCATCCATTTTATTTTCCGCTCACCAGAGGCAAAGGAATCTGTCAAAGGATAGGGGAGAATAAAAACAAAGCAAACGCGGTCGGCGCGATTCCACCGTTCCGCTCCACCCGTTTATCTTCTTTTATCCTTCATTCCTCCCGTATGCTCCTATCCAGGCCGCGCTCTCCGCCCAAAACTCCCTTCGTCCCTCCTCTACTCTTTTTCCTCCTCCCATCTCTTCTAGTCCCCTCTCCACGGTACCCCTCTTCCTACATCAACTCGCCTTCTAACCCCCCCCCCGACCTCAATCTCATTCCCGTTTCCTTATTCTCACCATAGACCTCCCTCTCCTCTCCCGTTTGAAAACTACCACCCGTTCTCGTGAGTAGCAATTTTCCTTCCCTGTACCCCTAGAGTAGCCGCCTCTTCGCTTGCTCTCATCCTCCTCCGTGGTACCCTTTCGATGCCCTGCATACCAGCCGCCAATCCGTCTCTACACACCCTGGTACCCTCTTTCCTTTGAAACACACTTTCTCAAACGCCCACAACCTCTGTCCTCCCCCGCGGTATCTTGGTGGTAGTCATCAGCCGCACTCTTGCCGCATACGTCGACGTGTCAGCCTCTCTCCGTACACATCTACACCCACGGATCTACCCTGACTCCCTCACTTCCACACCATATCCTAAAGAACACCTCTAAAATATGTTGTTTCTGCTCCGCGACATTCTTGTATACTCTTCTATTTAGTCTCTTTTGGTATGATTTCAGCATGCAAGATTTCACGTTCCTCTTCCCTCCCGTCTACTTATTTAAATCTTTCTCCCGCGTAATATTTTGTGGCATATTTTGTCGCCCCGTTTCGCTTTTGTTTTTGATAATGGATTGTCACAACATGCTGCTCCCGTCTTTTCCCACGGTGCTTCCTACTTTTTCTCTTATACTCGCTTGTTGAGTGATTCACTTTTTTTTAACTTTTTTCTCTTAATTGTGTGGGGAAACATGGGAGTGGGAGACGTGTGATTTGTGGACATCCACGCGCATAATTCTCATTTTTCACCACGTAACTCATTCCCCAACCTGGGTTATTTTTCTTTCGTAATTAGTCGCCGTGGGCTCCCTCTTATTGTAAATCTTACTGCATCATTTACTTTATGTCATGATTTTTCTTTTTACCAGTGTTACCATAGTGAACTCGTACATTTTATCCACTGAGACACATCTTCCGTTCATTTTGGTGTATTTTTATTTGAACCTTTATCATTTTTCTCTTAATTGTATTACCGGTATTTCTATAAATAAGTGATTCTGTACCAATTCCTGTCTAGATACTATCCAATGGTCATCGTTAAAATTCGATATCACGTCAATTTTTTCGGGCCAATTTCAATAAATTTAGATTCCCGTCTAATTTTACCTTGTTCTTTTAATTTCAATCTCCCCCTTCTACCTAATCCAGGTCTTCATAGCAGTCAACCCTCTCAAAGGACTTAATAGTAACTTCCGCTTTGACTTACCATCTCTTTCTCACAAAGAGATTTCCGTGATCCTCGTGTGCCAAATGTATCTCATCCTTACCTCTCCTCTTTGTCTTCACTCCCCGCACACCCAGCCCCAGTGGTATGGAATATTAAACCCTTTCTCTCATCACCCTCTAGGTGCGGCTTTAATCCCCGTGTTTACCCATTCCAGTTCAACCAGGATGTAAGAGAGGGAGAAGGGTGGAGAGATGGAGAGATAGAGGGAGAGAGAGAGGGAAAGATAGAGGGAGAGAGAAAGAGAGATAGAGAAGGAGAGAGAAAGAGAGAAAGGGAGGGAGAGAGAGAGGGGGAGAGAGATTGAAAGAGAAGAGGAAGCAGGGTGGCGCCAAGCACTGGGAGCCACTGGGGATACCCTGGCATTTGTTTTCCTTCCCTCGTCCTTCGTCCCGCCGTCGCACCATCCTCCTTCCAAAACCCCATTCAAACTTCACTTCTCTCGCTTCTCCGCCTCACTCACTTCCCGCCATTTCCATCTCTACCCCAGTCCCTCCTTTTACTCCCACGTCACTCCGAGTCCTCGTCTCACGGCGTCCCGCCAATCGAGGGGGACGCCTCCCACGTGATTCTTCGGAGATCGACGGGAAAGTCTTTCGTTATGATGTCCCCGGTACTCTTAAGTGAAGCGATCACTCTTGGGACGCGCTATAAGCCTCGAAGGTGAAGAAATTGGGCTAGAGATGGTGAATGATTTCAACTTTCCCTCAGAATCTCTGTAAATAAGCAGCGATGTGACTTCCCACGAGGGTTGTTCTTCACGTGAGGGCGTTCAAGCAAATGCCTTATTTTCTTTTACCGAAAGTTGGTCTAACTGATTTTTCGAATTGACATATCACGGTGCTTTTAATTCTTTGACTGTTATATGGTATGCATGATTTAACCTTCTTTAAATTTCGAAGAATTATAAGATAAGAATTAACTCAATTTTAAATTTAAGTTCTAGTTGACGTAAAATAATCCATTATGCTATATTCAGCGTGTGTATGTGCATGCGCGTTTAAAAAGGGAAAATGCCAATCAGTTTTACCGGAATTCACACTTAAATTGGGTTTAAGGGTTAGTAAATATGAATATATATATATATATATACACACACAAAAATTTTATGTATATATAATTTCGTATATTGCCAGAAAAATTTATATTATATTACGTGTTTCATCTATTTGCGGCATCATTAAGAAATAATTTCACTTCGATTGCTATATATAAGACAAATTTATATTTGGTGATTTTACAAATTGGTAAAGAGCTTTGCACATCAAAATGAATTCTAGTGGAAATGTAAAATTTCTTTTAATATGGTCTTTATAACGAATTTATTCATCATTTTCCCAAAAACTATGATGGCATTCTTTATAAAACCACAATTAAGTCACATGCTATTAAAAATATGCTGTATAGTAAATACATTCAAAACTTCAAAGCCTTTCTCAGATAATGTACCACCATACCAGAGTCTATTGGAATTTATGATACATGTGAATTAGCGAAATCTCTACCTAATATTTATATTGACTGTAAAATGTGTGTTAAATTATATAATATAGTTTTATCGCGTAAAATAATACAATATCCTGGTTATTAAAAAATATTATATCGTGAAATAACTTTTTTTACAGTTAACTCATTATTAAAAAATACCATATTATCACGAATGGACTATCCAGCATAAGCTTTCAAAACTGCATTTTCTATCCATTATTGAATAATTTATTATTTTTTGACATCGCTAATGTATACGTTAGGGTTATTAGACCCGTTAAAAAATTAATGACAAAATAATAGAGTACTAAATTTACAAATTTACAAATGACAAATCGGAGTAGGCCGAAAGCTGAAATCATCTACAGTGTGAGTGTCCTTTTACGTGTTATCTGTTTTATTCTGTGTTCTATTGTGCCGTCCAAAAGTTATATTATATATATATATATATATATATATATATATATATATATATATATATATATATATATATATATATATGTGTGTGTGTGTGTGTGTATGTATATATATACATACATGCAAACACATACGATGTGTATATATATATATATATATATATATATATATATATATATATATATATATATATATATATATTCAAATATATACGATATATATATATATTATATTCCCTTCAGTGATACAAATGAATGATTTTGTTCAGAGCATGCGTGATTTAACTGCTCGTTACATAATATTCAAAATACGGCCTCACATATCTAAGGGGAAACTTGCAAAGAATTTCTCAAAGTTTTTTATTCACATCAATTCCCACAAAAATGGGAACGGGTTTTGCAGCAGGAAGTGAGGCATATTAATTAGTCTCGGTGGTCGATTCCGCGCCATCCACGACGGCGGCGCGCTGGAAGACCGGAAAGCACGCACGCCCACGCTATCTAAATGAGTCGTGTTTTATTTGCGAATGCATTCCGGGGGAGAATTGGGGCATCCGATCTCTATGCTCTGGGAGACGGCGATGATTTGTCACCACCCGGCACCGCCTGACTCGCCGTAAGGCAGCCGAAAACTCTGGGGGAGGGGGGAAGAAGGGGGCACGTGCAAGGGAGCGAGCAAACAACCCCTCACCCAACTACCGGTTTCTCTCTCTCCCCTTTTACTCGCCCCTCGACTTGCGCTCTATCCTTCGACGGTTTTCTTCGCATTCAACCCCATTCCAACCCTTCGGCTCCTCTCGCAAACTCCTCCGCTCCCTGCACCACCATCACATCGCCTCTCCCTCCTCGCCCGGCTTTTGTGTGAGCTTCGGGTGAGATTCCCATACGAGAAGTTGCCTTGGTGCCGAGTGGCCATCTAGAATATTAAAGTAAGCGAGCGGCGGGGAGAAGTCCGTTCCGCGACCCGGTTTGCTCAAAGGATGGACGCATTATAGTCCCGCGTTTGTTCCCGCTTCCTTTATTTCCGGCTCCCTTTCGAGTTGTTTCTAAAGGGGATGGCCTCGCTGCCTTGAGAGAAGCAATTAAAACACATGACTATTTATACCTGCTATTAATACACCAGTGAAGGGCGAAAAATGGTTTCAGGTTGCCACTGACAAATTGAAAAATGAGAGAAAATTGTTAATCGAAAGAAGCATCTGCAATAGATACAGTTGTGAGGTTTGTAGTATTTTTAGTTGTTTGAAAGCATGGATGATCACAAGGGAATCATGAGATTGTTGCAGTTTTTATTTTTTTGCACTTTTTTTTATCTCAAAATCCTATTAAAGTATCTTTAAATATAATAATCCGTTGGAAATGTCATTCAAATATATACATCTACATCTACATCTACATAAGTACCCTGCGAGCCACCAAAAAGGTGTGTGGCAGGGGGTGTAGCACCATGAGGGAAGGGTAAGGGTTGAGGGGGTTGGGAGTTAGGTGAGGAAAGGTGGGGGGAACCTGTAGGGAAAAAAAATATATATACACACATACATATATATACATACATACATACACACATGTATACACATCCTCGCGAAGTCCCTAACCTGTACGTTAATACTTATTGTAATGAACTAAGTCCTGGGGAATTTCGACTACGAGCATTCTGGTCCTTTATCGTTCTTGGAAAAAATGACATTTTAAACCTGTCAGTCTTGCAGTCTATTTCTCTAGTCTTATATTCGTGATCCCTTCGACCGTAATACGTTGGGGTTCGTATTATATCCTTGATGTCATCGGAAAAGGGCCCATCTTTAAATGTTTTTAATAAGTTTAATCTATATTGGAAACGCCGCTGTGTAAGAGAATCCCAACCTAAATTGTCTAGCAAAGTGGATACGCTGCTGAGTTGGTCATAACAATGTTTGACAAATCTAGCCCCCCTCCGCTGAACTCGATCTAATTCCGAAACCAAATTTATGTTATGAATATACATGATGATATAACGGGTAAAGCGTTTCTAGATTTTTATAAATTTGGAAATTGTCAATCGTTTCAATCGGAATGTTTCATTTTATAGATACTTACTTTGTTTTTCATAAATTATTGCAGTTATTATTTTTAATAATTACATTTTTGATACTAGAAATGAATTGAGGAATCTTATGTTCTATATCGCCATTCATGTAATATTATTATCAGTTTTCTATTTAATATATTTTTAACTAGATTACGGTGCTATAGCTTTGTGAAAATGATCCTTCAGTCAGAAATAACCTAGTAATGTATGTTCTTGAATTACGTTCCACCGACCTTCAAACTGTTTCGACATATGCATTCCTGAATGTGTTTTATATGAGTAACTACAAATTTACTACGTAAAAATTCTATTAAATTAACTTCTCCATTAAAAAAAGATTCTTTCACTATTTTTCAGATAAATGCCCATTTGTAAACCGAAATATGAGTCATGTATACATCTTTTAAAATACTCTGAAATTGATTGGATACAATGAACTATCACATATTTTCTCATCTCGGGTGTGAAGAAAAACATTTATACCAATTTAACTTTTATGGTTAACCGATTTTCAAGTACAATAACAATTAAAAGGCATGTTCTGGGATTTAAATGTGGAAGCTCTCTTTGGACCACTAATGATTTGAAGAGTATTTCAATGGATGTACGATAATTATTTTTTCAAGTAGTTTTTTCAAAAATCAATTCCATTTCCTGTTTTTACTCCACTCTAGAAATTTTGGAACACGTAGTCGACGTAAAAGGATATTTTTTATGCAAATTCGATGAATTGGTTCAGTCGAAATATCTTTTCATTGGTAAAAAACTTTTACACACTTAGGTCGCACTGTGGTTAGAATATTCTACTCGCCTGCTTTCTTGAAAAAGGAGGAATTTTACTTCTAAATTTTCATCCATTTGCATATCTATAACATATTTCTCGCTCTGGCTAGGGAATTTCCCTCCTTTCTGTCATCATTTGGTTAATAAAATCAGTATGTTACTTCAATGCAAAATTACCCAAAAGTAGTACCTTAAATTATTTATATTTAAGCTAGAAATTTAGTTAGTACTAAATATTTTCTGTTACTTCAAACATTTTATCTGAAAATTGAATAATATATTAAACAAAAATATGTGGTAAAAAATTATTAATGTATTAAGGCAAAGTTTAACCATAGAGAATCATTTTTCCGTGCAGTTGGCTGTATATATTTGAATTTTATATGTACAAATATATATATATATATATATATATATATATATACACACACACACATACATTCACACAGGCACATATACGAGCATATATATACTCGTATGTATACACACAGAAACACATACGAGGGTCCTTTGAAAAGTTCTTAGAATCACCACCAGATGTCAGCGCTAGCGTAAGAGTTTAGTAATTGTTAATCCCTTATGAGTAAACAAGTACCGTGTCAGTGCTCTGGGAAGAGATACTCGTTTGTGGTGCGGACGCCCCTCTGTTATTTTACCCGTTTGTGATTTGTGAAGATGGAAAAAATTGAGATTCGTGGAGTGATTAAAGACTTCGTAAAGAAAGGTGTGAAAGGAAAGAAAATTCATTCCGGCTCTCAGAACACTCTAAGGGGCCCTCCTCCTTCATATTCTACATTTGCTTAATCAACAAATGAGTTTAAGCTTGATCGGAACAAGTTAGATAATGATCCGCGTAGTCGTCGGCCAAAATGTGCCACTACCCCAGAAATTATTGCAAAAGTGCATAAAATGTTCATAATGGATCACCTACTGAAAGTGCGAGAAATCCCGGAAGCCAAAGGAATGTCATCTGAATGGACATGTCACATTTGTCAGTGAAAACGGATATGAGACAGTTATCTGCTATATGGTTGCCGCGACTCTTGACGCATGATCACAAACACATCAAAACGAAAATTTCCGAACAATGTTTGACCCTTTTAAAGAGCAACCAAAAAGATTTCTGCGGTTTGTGGTCACAGATGAAATTTGGGTCTACTACTATGCCCCAGAAAAGAAATCACTCAAAGCAGTGTAAACAAGTTGATTTATCACCAACAAAGGAAGAAAATGCAATACATTCAGCATGCAAGATGATGGCTTCAGTTTTCTAGGATGTGAAAGGGATTCTGCTGGTATATAGTATTATCTTTCTACTGGTCAAAAAATTACTAGACAATACAGCGCTAACCACCTTGACCAATGACAGCAAAAGATACATGAAATAATTCCAGGTTTGGGAGGAAAAAATCCTTCTTTTATTAAGACAATGCAAGCCAACACACAAGTGTCGTTGCCACGGCGAATTTACGTGAACTAAGATACGGATTGTTGTCACACCCTCACTACATTCACCTGATTAAACTCCATCAAATTTCCATCTCTTCCCCAAGCTCAATTTTTATTTCTTGGAGGACAAATGTTATCTTCAAAAAAGGAGCTGACAGCCGATGTAGATAGGTATTTTTTAGGCCTGAAGGTCTAATATTCGAGATGAATCAAGGTATTGAAACGTCGCTAGAACAAGTAAATTAGTGTGTAGGAACACTACATTGAAAAATGAATAGTTTTACTGTTTAGTTAGTTGTTTATTTCCGTACCATTCCGAGAAATTTTCAAATTACGATCGTTTATTCATATAACAAGTAAAGAGAGAAATGGCTATAACTCAAAAAAGTTTCATTGGATTCTGATACAAGTTTGCTCATTTTTTAATATTATCGTCCCCAAAATTTATGCACCTGTTCTATCTCTCTTGTAGCGCATAAATTCCTTGACTTGATAAAGAATTCTTCTCATTCGCCACTTTTGAACCACTTCCTTGAATTCCCCGTTATTGGCAACTGTTTTTCTACGTAAGGCGCATTTGAACAGTCCAAACGTGCACAAATCACACGAAATGACTCCTTTTGCCAAGAGTCCACGGCGTTTGTTCCTGATAGCTGGTTTAAATTTGTTTACTAGCACCCCAGAGTAGTACTGGCTAATGATAGTTGGGTAGACCGATCTTCAAGGAAATTTCAGTATACTGGACCCTGTGAATCTCAAAATATGGTCAGCATCACTTTAACCGAGGAGGGTTGACCCTTAAATTTTTGCGAACCGAAGAGCTGGTGTGTTTCCACTCAATGCTGTCTTTTGGTCGTAGGATCGTAGTGATGGATCCAGACTTCGTCGCAGGTCACTATTCTCTCAAAAAAGCATCTCCTTCAATCAAACTTCGTTGATTTAAGTCCTGAGTAAATAAAAGTGTTGATTCTTGGTCATAATCAGTAAGCTGCCGAGGATTTATCTCGTGCACGTTTTTCTGTACTACTTTCAACGCTTTTGCACTATAACAAGTTTTGCAATAACGCACTTTTGCGATATATGTTTGCGATTATTTTTTTCTCCTAACCATAAAATGGCAGGTTTTGCAAACAAAATAGAATTTTTCTTGAACAATTGCGCGAGTTCTCTGTTTTGTTTTCTATTTTTATAATTTTGAAGAAGATTTCTAGTCTCCCTTGTCGTATTTCGATTCATGACCTTCCTCTTAGTGATTCTTAACAGTATTATCTATTTGAAGTCACTAAGTTCTCTCGGTTTACATTCAGCTATTGCATTTTTTCCTCTGATCATATGTTATTTCAATCTTTTGCTCTAATATGGAGATTAGTTTGAGGTGATTTTTTTTAGCATTTCAGCAACCTTGACCCCAACAGATTGAATCGTTGTTGACATCAGCTCGATAATTTGGTAAATGAACTATTTTCCTGTCGTACCGTTTTAGCAATTATTGTTCTAGTCACTTTCATTGCACAAGAATACCAATAAAAGTATAAACAGTCCGGCTTATTTTGGGACACTATTGAGACAATGGTGTCTCTTTTACCACCTAATCCCTCATAGCGGACGTACTAATGATGTAGA